>VMKM01001880.1:0-104313 GCA_008360985.2 Macquaria ambigua
GAGAACATGAAATATCCATCTTTTTCAACATTGTCTCATAGTTGTGAAACTGAATTAAGATTTCGTAAATAAACAAATATAAATTCTGCCAAATTTGCAAACTGAGAACATTGCAAAGTTTTCTGTATGTAACTATGATGGTGGTGGATTTTAATACGCAAAAAAGTAGCAAAACGTTTCAACAAAATGTGCATGTTATTTTTGTACAATATCACTTTTAAAGAAAGATGGCAGAGCGTTATGCTTTATTTGGGATGAGGTACCTGAGATTGTGGATAACATGCTTAACTCTCGGCTGCTCTATTTTGAAGATGGAACAAGACCCAGTTACACATGTCGGAAAGTTCTTCTGGGCTTTGTTCATTATTCAGTTGTAGGGCAACATTTTGCTGATAATTGTCACTGAGCTTGTGCTTCTCACCTTGATAATTGTGTTTTTTTTTTCCTTCCCCTTTCTCTTGTGTATATACCGTACATGTAACACCTTCAGATAGATTTGCAGTCCAACCAAATTTTTGGGACTGTTGAGATTGGAGTGTTTTGTTTCCGTTTTCCAGCTTTCTATGTAACAAATTAAACTAAGGAAGCTATCCTAAAGCTGTCCCCTTTTGCCAAGTTTATTTCCGTGGATGCAAGACAATCGCAGACCAAATCTTATTGCTGGTTTGTTGACTGAACACATTGTTTTGGTGCGATGAAGGATGTTTGTTTTCGCCACCCAACCCTCCATTGGCCCTAGGTGCTAGACTTTGTCCATCTCACTGAAAAGCTTCTGTGAATTGTTTGATGTGCATCAATCTATTTGTCATAAAGTCTTGTAACATGACATTTTTGAGAATGTTTTTCAACTCTAAATGATTTCAGTAGGCTTGAGTAATTATTTCGGCAGTCTTTTTGTGTAATTGAGATCAAACGCAGGATACCTTTTTGAATGTCTTGAATTGTCTGATGGAGATGTTTCATTGCTGTTTGGAAACATGATGTGTGTTTTGTATAATACATGTTTCTCTGGTGAGCTTGGTTTTTCTTGCATGTGGTAAAGCAACCCAACGGCAAGACATCTCCTGGACCTGAGACATGTTTGAGAAGTCATTGTTTCCACAGCCGACAGTCGCATCGCTGTTTAACCTTAGAGCATCACATTGAACAATGCAGTGGAGCACCTACCAACTTGTCCGGTCTTTTGCAAATAGTGAAGCACATGCCACACCCTTTGAAATCTCCTATTTAATTGATTTGTGCTAATTTTTTGAAACTTTTAAGACACAATGTAATGCTTTGAAGAGAGCACATGTAATATCTTTGGTCTTTATGTTCTGACAAATCAGAGTTGGTGGGTAGAAGGCAAAGGCACTTGATCCACTTCAGACACTGAAGCCGTCACAATGCTTTTTAAAAGATTTATTTTTGTTTCCCATACAAAACCTCTTGTCAACTGTCTTTAATTCTCTTCTATCAGTTAAACACTATCAACTGCTCTGTGCTAATTTTGCGTTTTTCTCCTGTGTTTGCCTTCTATTTTCATCAAGTTTCCACACACTCTTCATTCAAACATGACACTTTTTACATCTGAGATGTTTTGCGTTCATATTTTCTAATTGTATTTTCAAAAAAAAGCAAAAAAGCAAAAACAGAACATTAATCTTTTCCTCATGACCTGGGTACAGTGATTGTGTAGTCTATTGTACCTTTTGGGAAACAATACTGTATATCCTTGCCTTTGACAGTCTTAACTATCTTACCCTCTGGAGAACTTGACAGATACCCTTAGAACACAATGAGTATGTTAAAAAAAATATACATAAAGTAATATTTTGCAAAATGTATCATTCCAATAAACTTTTACTTGTTAAGACTAATATGTCTGGGTTATATTTAAGCTCTCTTCACCCTGCACAATGTCACACTTAATTAGGCTTGTCACATTTAAAAATAAAATGTTTTTTATGACATGCAAATCTCAAGGAAGGTATTCGCAGCTTCAGGGTACTCTCGTGGCTGGGTCAGAGGAACATACTTGTTGGTAGGTGAGGGCAGATGCTGTATTTTCACTGTCCTGCCTGTTACTGTGAATGTTTTAAGAGGCTGGCAGGTGCAATTGAATAATGCAGTGTTGTGTTCATCCTGTCACAGTACGGGATCAATTACCAGCCAGCTTTCAGCAACCCTCTCCAAATGTATTCCCACCCTCACTGTGCTCCTTTTTAGGATTGCATCTATCTGCATCAGTTACATGTGAAAGGCCTAGAGGGCCATCCAGATGGTTGGAAAGCAATTAAGATAAAGTAAAAGACCTCATAATGAAAAAATCCATCAAAGAATGGAAATCCATTAAAGAATGAGAGGTTATGAAGCAATTCATTAATTGATAATTGGACAATAATGAGACACATTGAAAGGGCTACAAATGAGTAAATCAACCCAAGAAAGATGTTATAAAATGTAGATTTTTTTAAAACACTAAGACAATAACTTAAAAGAACCACTTAGTCATTTTCTGACTACATAAATTACAGGTATGTTTACACAAGTGAAAAGTGCTGATTTATCAGTATAAGTCATTTTGTGAATTTCTTATCTGATCATAATTGACAATAGAGACGCATTTACAAATATCGAGTTAATCAAACTACTAACAGCATCAGAAAACAGTAATTTTCATACAGAATAGCTGTATAGTGTTAGTCTATGTATTAAAAATCAATTTATTTGGGAGACACAGCAGGTTCCGATTCTGTGTTTTGGATTATGGTGGGATTACTTTTTGGGGGATGATTCTGTTTTCAATTACAATTTTGAAAACGTTTCAATCAATCAATTCTTTATTAGATTAAATAAAGCAGCAGTTTTATTCACTGATTTATTAATGTGTTGTCTTTTATTAATCTACTTACTTAAGTGGACAATCTTTATTGTCTATCTGATTAATTCTTTCATAGTTTGATCATATGATAGGGCAACACATGGGACCCAAAATTCCCAGCTACGCCTCTGGTTCTTAAATTTGCTCTTGTGAAGCCAAGTGAACGAGAATGGACCACATGTGATGTAGCTTGAGTTACTTCATCAAAGGCTGAACCTTAATAGCTGTTGGCTTTCTAACTCTTGAAATAAAAGGCCACCTTTTGCACCCGTTATGGCGCACATGGGCCCGAGAGCGCGCGCTCGTTCCCGTCCAGGACTGCAAATTCCACCTTAAAAACCCCTCGCGAGTGAAACTTTTCGCTGTAACTCCGTCGGTCCACCTTAAGCGCACACGCAAACGCAGGAGGCGTACAGCGAGGTTTCCGCTTATCAGTTGGGCTCGGACCGCGGCTCACGAAAAACACCGTGTGTAACGTACAAGGTTGACGCACTAAGGTGAGAAAAAAAGCCCCAAAAAAGCGAACCAACCGAGCAAAAAAAGATGTCTGAATCCAAGTACCGCGAGTGGATCCTGGACACTATCGACTCGCTGCGGTCGCGAAAAGCCCGGCCGGACTTGGAGAGGATTTGCCGAATGGTCCGGAGACGACACGGGTCCGAGCCCGACCGAACCTGCGCGGAACTGGAGAAACTGATTAAGGAACAAACCGTGCTGAAAGTTAACTACAAGGGCTCTATTTCGTACCGAAACGCCGCCAAGGTTCAGCGGAGAAGCAGAAAAAAAGACGATGTAACATTAACGACGGCTGCGAGAAGGAGCGCGATGGAAGAAGCCAGTCATTCTGACTTGAGCAACGGGGACAGCGCTTTCGGTCCTGTTGACCAGGACGAGGAGGATTTGGAGGTATGTTGGAGGTTGATGCGAGGAGGCACGTTTAACGAGCTCACATCTCATTGTCATATCACATCTCATCAAATTAACAGGTGGAGATGAAAGCAAATAATGTGTGGTTTGTGTGTGGTTTGTAAAAAAACACGTCTTTTTGTGTCTACACGGGGAGTGGTGAGGGGAGTGATTTGCAAGTGCACCCAAAACTGCCGCAGACGGGGAGCGGCGGTTGGACCTCGCTCGAGCGCTACCGAGGTGGAGACGAAAAAAAAAAACCAACAGAAGGTGCGCGTGTAGTTTAGAGTATGGCATATTTTACATAGCGCCGGTTGAAAAGCACTTTAAACGGGCGATGTAAACGCACAAACAGAAGACAGGAAAAGTTGCATCGTCCTGTCCGTCCGCAACAACCCGAGCCACCATTATCAGCAGCAGAAAGCGCTTTTCAAGCCCCAAACTCGGCGTTGAGCGAAGGGGAGGGGGATTCTGCCAAGCTAACAAGGGACGAGTAGACGTAGTCCGGAAGTTGAACGAATTTGCTTTTAAAATAATAGCGTCAAAATACACGCGCGCCAGTGAGAGTTTTATTTTGAAAGCCGGGGCCGGAAACACATGCGTTTATTCTCACTGGCTTTCAAATGTGGGAGTGGGTGAAGGGAAAAAAAGTCTCAAACACCGCGGATGTAGGAGCCTGATGGGGGACGTTGGGACATTGTTGGGTTGTTGATTGTTTTAATGGAAAAAAACGAGGGCAACCATCTCGTGCAAAATACCAAATCTCACTAGAGCCACGTCTAGACGGCGCATATTTTGTCTGCCCATGACGAGATTTCACCCCTTCCGTCTGCACTTTAAGATGTGCCCATCACTATGTTTTGTCCCGTATAACAGCAACAAAATCGATTATTGTCGGTGCCAAAGCACTCCTAATAAAGGTATATTCAGTTTATTTATACAAACTGCGTTTATTTTTCGAGTGATGGGCGATTGCCGACGCAGTGCATAAAGTCGAACCCCTAGATCCATTGTCGGACACGCAGCCAAGCCCGGTCACGTCTAATGCTTGGTGTCGGCTGCTGTTATGGCCTCTCTCGTCCCGTGCAGCAACGGCATCACTTCTCCGTGTCTGACAACTATTTGTTGACAGTAGGCTGTTTTTAAGATGAGCCACATCACCGCAAAGTAATGAAATGTGTAGGAGCCGGTAACACTGTGAGACCTGAACTAACGTAAAGCGTCCGCAAACTGTTCGTCCAGCGCTAGCTGGCGGATGCCCTATCCGATTTGGGTTAAGCTGAGATCAAATCGACTTTGAAAGGCGTGTGTGTCGCTACAAAAACGAATGCATTTGATTACTTTGAACAGACCGCTTCTCGGGGCTTGTTATCCAGGTTTTACCTGAATACGAGGGTCAAATGTAGACAGTGACGTGTCCGATAACGGGCTCATTTGCGTTACTCTTTCTGTTCGGTCGCTTCTAGCCTACTGTACATCGTTGACCCGGCGCAAAGTCAAAGTAGACTGGTGATCGAGGCGACTGGTGCTGCGTTGATCTGTCCGTCGAGTTAAAGCTCAGTTTTTATCTCTGGTCTGCTTTGCCGTGGCTCGGCCCCGGGAAGCGCTCCGTTAAAGACCACAGACACAATGGCGAGGTCTTTACCGCGGCTCCCAACTCCATGCGCACTTTGGAGGAAATTTGAGAAAAACCAAAAAACGCCTCCCATCGGCCCTTTCTATGCTCCCGTGTGTTAGTTATCAATCAAGAAGGCCTCTAAAGACCGGGACGCACCGAGCACATCGGCTGTGTTATGTGAGCCGAGGTGAAGATCACGCTGGATTGAGATCCTCGGGGGTGATTTTGTGACCGTGTCTCGGTGAAAGTTATGTGAAATGCAGTGCGATGGATGAATGCCATACAAGCGGCTCTGTTCACAGGAGCGGGGCGGGCTTTAGTGCGCTCTTGTGCTCGACTGCTGGGTCTTGGACACGCAGTCGCACACAAGGTAATTTTTTACTCAGGGCGCCGTCGACAAAACCCCCCCAACGAAAGGAATGCGTGCGTATGTTAAAACTAGTTATATGCAACCAGATAACATGATATTCAAGTGTTTAATTGCGAGGAAACACGTTTGTGGTGGACGGGCTCACAGTCTGTCTGCGGAGTGAACACTGCACCGCGGAAAGGGACGAAGGCATTCAAAGGCAATAATTTACCACCACAGCGGTCAAATTGCGACATCTGTATGAGCGTGTTTTCATGTGACACGCTCAGCCTACAATTAGTACTCAGTCATGAAAACAACCCCGTGTAATCTTGCAGGGTTTACCAGCTTTTTAAGTTGTTGTCAAAATAATGAACTTAATTGTTGGTATATGGGTTTTTTCCAGTGAATTAAATTTTTCTTATCCACTCGATTTTATTGTCCCCATTGATCCAAGCAAATATTAATGGTTTGTTTAATTCTGCACCACCTTAGATTTTTTAAATATTATATCATGTAATCATCGTTAGAGATAACAATAATAAAATACAATGGGATGGAAATTATGTGTTGCACTATATGATGCTTCTGTTTTGCAGGCTGACACCTCTATGGCAATGGATACAGACAGTAATGCAGATGAGGAGGGGGCTGATGAGAGCCGGGATGGGCAGGAGGGACCCTCTCCTGGCCGCACGTACGAAGATGCCGCCGTGCACTGTGCCTCTGTGCGAGCCGTCTCTGCCCCCTGCTCTCCCTCTGGCACCCGGCCTGGCCCCGGCTGCGGCCCTGGCTCGGGTCTGGACTGTGTCTCTTTCCAGAAGGCTGGTGAGAGGCCCAGCTCCTTGCCCCCCTCCAGCCCCAGGGCCCTCGCACACAATGACTGGGCCTATCATTCTGCTGTCTGCCCAGCAGAGCGCCAGCACCCAGGAATGCAGAGAGACAGAGGTATTCACGCTGCTAGACACAGTCTAATATGCACACCAGGCATTATGGGGCACTCCAGTATTGTTTCATGTGCAAGCTTTATGCTTAGTTTTGCATTGGATATGAAATAGGAATGGGTGACATGGTTGTTGACAGTAGAAATGCCACATTTAATGTAAGCTAAACACAGAGTTGCATAAGAAAATAATACATTTGCATGGCTTAGCGATGTCTTCCTGCAGAAAGAAGTGAAGTCATCCAGTTATTCGGGTTTAATTGAACTGTGTTAAAAAACACGCATAAAATAACTTTCAGCTGCATTAGTTTTCTGATTAGCACTAGAATTTGCCAAGAATAAAGTCAGGTGTGACACCATGGATTATTATATGAGCATGTAATGTAAATGGTTCACTCTGTGTTAGCACCAGCCACGAAGCCAGCAGTCCACTCTGTAACTACCAGCCCCGGTGCTTTAAAGAACAACGTGAAGAAAGAAGATGGAGGCAAGGCGGAGGATAATGGCCTTTCGTCTGATCAATTGGTACCAGACTATGCAGCAGGACTGGTAATTGGCCTGTGATTCCTTTTTTGTCAAACAACAGCACCTATATGTCCCCTGCTTCTTTGATCTCTCTGCTTCACATCTGACATTTTGACAAAATTTTGTTTTGGCAACAGGATGAGACCAAGAATGTATCTGATGGAAGACCACAGACACTGTCTTTGCCGTCTGACAACTGTGAGTAACACAGGGTCTCGTTTTTTTGTTTTTAAAGCTGCTGTGTAGCATGCATCTGTTTTGCCGCAACCAAATTTATCACTAGACCTCTCTCTCATTTTGGGAAATAGTTTCTAATAAGGCACACACATGTCAAGGGAATTAATTAATGACAGCTTATGTTTCAAATACCATTCTGGCTGTTTTTTGGCCTTTTCGACTGGTGCTTGCCTCGAGGCTTGCTCAAGATTTTTTGAATGCTTCACAAGCGTGTCCTGCTGCCTTCCATCCAGGTGGTGCTCACTTTGACTGTTAAAGGTCGTCGCTCAAAACATGCTACCCTTCTGCAGAACTGTACTATTGTAGAGGTGGAAAGTCTGCAGACTTGATACAGTTTGATTCCAGTCAAGAAAAATCACCACATGACCATGTAATAAACATACAGCTGCGGAGGGTTTCTAAAAGCTGTCCATTTAAATGGCTTTTAAGAACATGTATGCTTACAGATGGCTCTTAATAATTCAGAAAAGGTCCTGTTCATATTTTATGGTATGCATGTGTTTGCTGATAAGCAAGGCCACATAACACATTTAGATTTTTGTATGGACTTGACGGAAAGTTACTAGGGGTAAAGTTCCCATCCACCACCTCAGAGACACAGGGTTTGCAGGGTTTTCCTCCTAGCTTGCTTGTTTATACCAACAAGCACAAGTTTACCAACAAGCAGAGTTTGTTCTGAAATCTGAAATGTGACTTTCTGGTTTTTAATGCAAGAGAAGTGGCTGTAGATTTTCACTCCTTAATGAGACATTGCCACCTCCAAGCAAATAACTAACATTACAGAAATAAACCATACTAAAATGTTTTTTTACCATGCCACTGTATGCTGTAGCTGTGCTGGGCCTGGATATGGTTTGGCAAGAAGGGCAGTACCTATCTAAAAGTGGGAGCTTCGTCCCTGTCATGTGTCCTGTGACAGTCCTGCCAGCATCCTGTGAAAGTAGCCTGTTACTGTATAGTAAGGGTGCTGTATCAACACCCTTTCACTGTGCCCTCACTGTGCTGAACCGTGAACAAACTCTAATGGAAAAGCATACTGTACCGTGACAGTAGAGGCCTCAGTGTGGCAAACTAGTACCATGGAAAAAGGATCACTTTCATTTCATCACAGCTCTGCTGCTGTTTGTTCAGCATCACACCACTGAATGTCAATGATATGAAGCTGCACATTTAAAACTCCAGAAAAAATGATTATTGATGACTACATTTTTATTGAATTTTATTTTACACACTGATGCAGGATAGGAAAAAGTTAAAACCATGGTTCTTATATGAATCCTTCTCTTTGCTCCATAGTGAGTCATATGAATTGAGCTCCCTTTCAATTGACCATTTAATGCATAATACTGCAGTTGGAGTACCTCAGTTCAGTTTTTATAAATTATTTGAGTCCAAAAGGTAAACATACTGTAGCCATTCGTTGCATGTTGCACGTTGAAATGGCAAGAAATAAGAGGCATGATGGCTTTTGATGTGAAATTAACAAGCGCAGATGAGTTTGACTCCAAGAAAATGTTTTTTCTCTCTCACTTTTTTAAGACAAGGCAGAATACCAGTGTTTCTCCTACATGTTGTCAAACAATCGCTTTTAATAGGGACCAGTTCAATCAACTCTGCATTGTGTTTTAGTGATCATTAAAGAAATATTGCAGACAACATGCAGTCAAGGTTTCTCCCAGAGCGTGTCTTGATATCTATTAAATCAGTGTTTCATTGTGGTAACATCTGTAGTGATTTTGCTTCCGTTTGTTCACAGGTACATTGAAAAATAAGATAGATATATCCTCCTTCACTGTGGCCGAAGACAGCCTTCTGAATGGTGGTAAAGGTGATGAAGTGTGAGTATCCTGTTATTAAACAAGTCATTACATTCTCCATTAGAAATGCATTTTAGCAAATTCCTAAGATCATGTATCCGTCCCTCTCTACAATGGTTTAATACACCTCTCTTGACTTTTATTTTTAAGTTATTGTCTTGAATACTTAATTCACATGTTTCTGAGGCACAAACTCATGTTTTAAATAACTACTAACCACACAGAAGGTCATCTAAAGGCTTGAAAAGACAACAACAAAGTGAGACATTACCTGCTGAAGAAGAAGAGAGGTCACTCCGTGGTCTGTGTCTCTGACTCTTTTTCATCTGATCTTCCTCCAGCTCTGTGAAGAAGGAGAAGATGAGCCAGAACTTGTTGCAGTGGACTGTGGCAGATGTGGCCAGCTACTTCTCAGCTGCAGGCTTTCCAGAGCAGGCTGCAGCTTTTCGAACACAAGTCAGTGCACCACCACAAAATTGCCACAGGGGGCGCTACATGTACACTGAAAACCACACAGAGCATTTGTAGGGGCAGTTAATATAAAGTGTGTTGCACTGTCCAAAAGTAGTGTGTACTGTGACCAGTATTAATTTATTTGTGTGCATCAAGCTGCGTGGTAAAGGCTGCTAGAAAAGAAAACTGGCTGTCTTGAAGTGACTGGGAAAAATCCCAGACTTCTCTCTTGAAATACAAAGTTACTACACGGTGTGTCCCGGTGGCCATTTGAAAATTACGTTAGTTACGTTAAAATATGTTAAGCATTCAGAAAATCCCTTCAGGGCTCAATGGATGACACTAACTGACCAAAATCTCTTCTCTCTCCCCAACAGGAAATTGATGGGAAGTCCCTTCTCCTAATGCAGCGCAGTGACGTGTTGACTGGTTTGTCCATCCGACTCGGCCCTGCCCTCAAAATCTATGAGCGCCATGTAAAGGTGCTGCAGAGGACCCACTTCCTGGAATACGAAGACCTCTGAAGTGGCGATTCACATGACAGACAGACAATGCTGCATTGACCCAAACGTGCATGCAGTGCCCTCTCCCATCTGGATCCTGCCACCCACCTTCATATACAGAATATGTAGAGGGTGAGTGGGGGAGGGTGAGTGGGGGCTGCGGTGGAATTAACTTTCACTGTGAGAATGACCAGAAACTGAAAGACAGTCATGCTACCTCTCATTATGGTCTTTGGTTTTCAGATGGTTTTCATTTCATCCATGTGGCCGTTCGATTGCATTGTCAAGGGAATAGACTGCTATGTTCAGAGTGTGTTTTAAAGTGGAGGAGCAATGACCTTTCTGCAAGAATAAAAGATTGGTAATGCAGCCATTGAAGGGGGACTGAGCCTTGAACCAAGTGGACCACCTATGGGCTAATGCACCCATACAGACGTGACCGCATAGTGCTGTGAGCACAGTTTTGGGTGCACAAGAAAATGTTGGCTCACTGTGGCTCTAAAATGTCTCCCTGCATCCTCGCTGTATCTATTACGGTACCTCCTGTCAGTCCAGAAACCATGTGTAAATCACACAGATTTACAAAAAGCACATCTGTTGTGTGTTTTCCTTTTCACATATGATGAGTTGAATTAAATGTCATCAAAGTGCTGGGGAAGTCAGACTATCTACATATCCGCAATAGTCACCAGAGCCTGATTCCTGAATTATCATGCCATCAATAGCTGCTGATGTTGGATTATGTTTTCAGTGTCGCTGTAACTCTGAGATATAACCAATAATGATACCCTACTACCTGCTGGCAAGGCAATATGTTGCGTTTTTTTTATTTTTTATTTTATTTAGATCTGACTGTGGTCCAACTTAATACAGTTGCATTTTAGGGAACAATTACAGATAGATGTGACCAGGAAATGTGCAGCCTAATGGAATTTGCTTTCATACATAAGCAAAATAAAGTAATAAACATGGGGAAATGATATTGTAATACTGTTTTAAATTGAATACAGCTGCTCAGTGCCTGTTTACAGAGCAGATATCTTGATCAAATGCAATATTTTGTGTTATCATCCATTTATAAGTTGTCCACTGTCTCTTTGTGTTTTGATCTAAGTCGCCCTCTTGAATTGTGACATTCCATGTGATGTAGTCTCCAGTGTATCTCCTCCCCCTTTTATCTGTAACATTGACACTTATTCCAGTTCCAGAGTCACAAATAAAGCTCGTGTCTCTCTCTCAGTTCACTCACTTGTTTTGTGATACTTTATTACACTTGTGGTATCAATAATTCGGCTAAAAACAATTGTTTGAATGGGTCAGCGTCACCTTGAGAGGGTGTGAGGACCAGTGATCAAATATTGTAAACAAACTTTCCACTTCATACAAAAGTCCTGCTCAAAGCTGAATGTTCTCCTCACACAAAAATTACAGCAGGGCATTTAAAAAAAAAAAAAAAAAAAAATCAAAGTTCCTCATTTAATCTGAAGGTTCAGTCAATGCAGCGTTTTGTGAAATGCACATTCAGTGAAAATGGAATATACGGGTTTCAGTCTGTGTTTGTAACTGCACAACTCTTCAGATTAGTACAAAAATAATAGAGTGGGAAAATATCTGCACAAAGCTGAGAATGCACAGAAACTTTACAGTAGATAGTTTTTCGCCTTTTCAACTGAACACATGTTGCACTATAAAATCATCTTGTGTAAGTAAGAAGAATATTTTTGCAGAATGTGTCCGTGCATGCTCTCAGCAGTGTTTTTCTCTCGATTATTTTTTCCTACGCCAGAAATACACTTGATCCATGTACAGGCAAAAAGAAATATTTTCCCTCACACATGGTGGAAAACGTGGGAATCAGCATATAATTTCTAACTACCGTAGCGTAAAGGTCACTTGGATCAGTCAGATTAGTAGAATACTGCATGAGGCCACAAAGTTGTCAGCTCCAGGCTGCACACTAGTTTGACAATGCAGATTAGCCTCTTGGTTTCCCTGCTCTGTGGGAAACGTTGCTGATTAAGTTGCCAAAAACTATGAAAATAATGCGATTTGTTAAAAACTAAACAGCACTCTCAATCAAGCATGAAACAACTTTAAAAGTAGCAACAAAAAAAAAGTTTCATTCTCTTGCTTCTTTAAGATCACATACAACATTGAATTAAGACTTTGCTGCGTTTAACTCTGAAGGCTTTCTTTGCCTGTAACAGTCCTGTATTCGCCAGTCCAACACTCTGTAACTGCCACTCCTTGTTATGGAGTGACATGTAAAAAGATGTTACATGCAGTCCATATGACCAAAATCCATCCGTGCTGTTAACCTCAGCACACACTTTCTGACATCCAGTGGATGGAGAGGCCCCTTAAAAAAGGACGCCGGTGAGCGAGGGGGCGGATGCGTGTAGCAACTGTTGTTTTCTCTGCCAGGCTCTACAGGATGAAGGGGAGTATGGAGGAGCGCAGGGTCGGATAATCTCTGAACTCCTTTAAGTAGCTGCGGTGTTTGCCTTTGGCCCACACAGTCATCTGGACGAAGCCCACAAGAGTGAAGAAAGCCACAGGCACACACTGGGTCATCACTGTGAAGCCCATCCAGGAGCCCAGCTGTGAGCAAGACGTTTGCACACACACAGAGAAACACACACACACACAGGGCTTTGAGATTTAAGGTACACGTGTAGGTCATAACCAGTAGATGGCAGCAATAGTGCATCTTATTGCAAGAATGAAATACAGGTACTGTATACTATTTCTTCTGGGTTGCACAGACACGCTCACAACAGTTGCCGTCAGTATTTCAGTGTTGAAATATGGAACGTTAATTGCCGCAAAACTAGTAACCAAACTGAAAAGAGACAAAAATCCCTTGAAGAAAATATTCTTCCATACAGATTCTTAGTCATAAAGAAGAGGTAGAAAAAACAAATCATAATTTTACATTAAAGAATAGGGTCACAATTTTTCAAGCCTGTCTTAAGACAATAGTCAGATTCCCATATGAAAATTCACAGGCCTCGTTCTGTGCAAAAATGTATTTCAAAATTTATCTTAAGCTATTATGAGGCTTCAGCAGTCTACGTTGGTCAAATCAAGTGTATATCTTCCAACATAACAGTCTTTTAGTATAAAATTCCCCTTTGTGTTTTCCAGACAGTGTTTCCTCGTTGAGCTGCAGTGGAGGGATAGTAACAAAAAGAGGAAATTTTATACTAAAAAGACTAACTTTGGAAGATATCCTATTGATTTGACTAAGTTAGACTGCTGGAGCCTCATATTAGCTTCAGATAAGCTGTGGAATACATTTTTAAGAGGATGAGGAGGATTTTGTCCCCAGTCACCTACAATGAAAACACATGGAATCTCTTAATGGCCAGTATGAACAAGAGGAAGGATTACAGTACAAAAAACCTGTTTCATTGTTCATACGGGCACCTGATTATCATTTTTAAGAGAGACTTGCAGAGAAAAATGGTGAACCTATCCTTTCATTGAAGCATACAAATCAGAAAATGTAATTTTCTGTTACTGGTTCTTCAAACTGTTCTACATCACCTTTGATTTATTTCATAGGAACACATTTTCAAAAACACTATGATTATTTTTCTTTAATAAAATGATGCAAGAGTGGACTTATGTATCTGCTTACCTCATATGTGTAGTTTGGACAAGAGACCAGCCAAAAAATCCATGTGAAGGGATTTTTCGTTGGGTAGGGAATCTTCTTGGTTTTTGCACCTGAGATGACGAGTAAACATAAATAAAACATTGTATTGCCCTGTATTGTTGGCTGCTTAAAAATAGAATGCCATTGACGTAAATATGCTAATTAATACTATATGCATTGCTCACCTGCTAGTTTGAGGTTACGAAGAGCAACATGGATGGAAAAATTCCCTAATTGGCAGAACTGTGGGAATAAAGACATCCAAAGATGATCAACTAAATAACAATAGATTGTTGCTTTTAATATCTGGAAGATGCCTTTACTGAGCCAGAAAAATACCACTTAAACAGATCTCAGACTTACCAAGAAAATGTAAAGTCCTGTATTCACCTGCTGCTGCCCGTAATCTGTTGATGTGTCACAGAAAAATGGATTGAGATGGAAGTCAACTTCCACTGATGAGTTAAAATGAGAATTGCAGTTACACTGCACTTACAGGGTGTGGTGTAGAGAGGGTGGTTGATGTAGTACGCCATCCAAGCTGCAGTGCACCAGTAATAGCCACAGTTCTGGAATAGAAAGAGGCACTATAATAAGTCAAACTGTCAAGATAGCACTCCACATACAGAATAAGAACACAGCACAAAATAATTACATACTGTATATCACATTCAAAGGTCAAAACTATGCAGCTCACTCACCTTAAATATGTTTCTGAGAGGCATGGTCCCATGGGAGATACGATGAACAAACAGTGTCTCCAGAATCCTCTTGATGTAGTGGAAGGAGTGACACATGCAGGCCAAGCTGCAACAGGACACACACACTTACATATTTAGCTGTGATTAATACATTGCCCCGCTGCAGTCCATTACACTTGGCCCTGACTCAGTGTCGCCATAGCAATGTGCTTCACAAGTGTTTGTCATGTTTAGGAGCTATCTGTGCAAAGCCTGGGATTGTGCGATACACTGCAGCAACATCGCAAAAGATCCCCGAAAACATGAGCTGACACTCACTGTACGACCCAGTGCTTGCTGCTGGTGAAGTCATATTTCGGAGAGTAGATGAAGGGAAGGCGGAAGTAGAACATTAAGTAGATGATCAGTGGGCCAGCGCACTCTGTCAGGAACACCTGAAGTGAGCAAAGAAAAGACAGAAATGCTTTGAATTTTGTTTTTTGTAGCCAGATGCATGAGAAGAAGAGGAAAAATATGCAAAAAGGTAGAATAAAAACCAGCTCAAAACACAGCAGTCATGAATGAATCCATGAACAGCATTACAATTAACAACTCTAACAATTAACTTCTCTAATAGAAAATACCCTAACCAGTGAAATTAAACTATTTTCTCCCTATTAGATCAGCACTTTATCAATCTAAACCCTGCCAAAGGGAGAAGATGCAACTGACAACCCACTTGTCAAAGCCATCTTAAATCAAAAAGTATCTGTCTACTGCTCCCATGCTCTGACAACCATTCAGTGTAACAAGAATTGTATTCAACATGTGCCCATGGAGCAAATCAGACGCTAAGACAGCTTGTAATACCAGCTTTCCACAAATGACATGATCAAGCAAAGCAGCACAGCTGGCAGTGAAATCGATCCCTGAATCAGCACCTGGAGCAGAGCCCAGGCTCAGCATGCCTGACCAATAGCTACTGGTGATCTCTGCTGGGGGCACTACATGCTTGTCCACCCACCGCGGCATCAGTCTGAAGCCTGGCAGGGTGCTGGGGGTTGTGTCAGGGTTGGTAAGGACAGGGAATGTAGAGACTGGGTGGGCAAGGGTGAGTAAAGAGGCGCAGTGAATGGCAAGTGAGAGGTCAGGGGGATAAACACCTTTGGGAGAAATGGGTCAGTGAGATTATATGTCCTAGAACAGAGGACAGGCGGTGCAGGAGGTGAGAGAAAAACGAACCACAACAAATCACCTCTATCTGTCACTGTGGGTTGATATTTATATTCAAGAGTTATTAAATGGGTGAGAGGGTGTCTGGTTACAATTAAAGTGCAAGAATCTTAAAAGACCATACCAGAGGCTTTGCATGTTTTAGCATATTAAGTACAAATTGTGTGCGCTTTGCAGACCATTCTGCAAAGCAAGCCTCTTTCCCTGATAGTCAGCCGCTGAAAAACATTGCATTCATGAGCTACAGCTGAATCATATTCAGAAGACAATCATGCAAACCTTGGACTTGAAAGGGACCATGTGAATTTAATCATGTCTTGCGTGAGAAAGGTTGCTGTTCTGAGGATTAGATCTTGCATGCTGGAGCATCCTTGGAATCAACAACAGGCAGATTTTTTCAAAACATACTCAAAACTGAATTACCACACTCAAATCTCAAGAGTTGATTATTATTATGGTATACCAAAGGAATGTGGAAGGTGGGAGTACATCAAAAACATGTTGTATAGTATACTTTGGAAAATAGCTTACAGTTATTTAAAGCATGCATGACTAAAACATGCAACACCACTGTATGGTCCTAAATATTGTGTGTCTGTGCGCATGTGGACTCACGGTTCCCCATGTGAGCTGGGGTCCTAGGTCACTGAAGTAAAAGCTGGCTGTGGTTCCCACAGGAAGTGTCTGCAGAACTTCCTCATCCCTGAGACACTTGGCCTCTGAGAAACATGACAACATCACATAACTTCATCACAACACCTATCAATCAGCTGAGTTGGATAAATGCAGAATGTATTGTAAAAAGCAGACGCACTTGGATCCAAACGCAGGGATTGTCTGGCTGGGTACCATTTTGGATCTGTCGAGATGGAGAGGAACTTTACTCTTGGAGATTATTTATTTAAAATAAAGATAGGAATAAATACAAAATTAAAAATTTGTCGAACTTTCATAAACTTACTCACATGATTTGTGAAACAAAGCTTTAATATCCAAAACAGTGGCTGTTGGCTCCACCTGCAACCAAAATGTAAAAATAAACAATACAGTTTTATTATCAGCAACATTAATGTGCAGACTGTCATTTACAAGTCAATTTACAAGACACTGAGTGCTAAAAATACAACAGCAGAGGTCATCTGTATTAATGTTTTTTACTGCAGAAGTTTTCATTTCTTTTGGCATCGGTCAGACTTGCATTTTGCCTTTTTCATCTGCATCTCATGTTTTTATGACACGACTCTGCACATTTATACAAGCTGCTAATCATGTGTGCCATGCCTGCCTGCCTGTCTGTTGGCCCTGTGCAGCACTGGCATGTACTGCGGCTGGAACAGAAAATTCCTGTCAGATGAACAGGGAATTCTCACCTCCTAACTGCAGCCCTTGCTCAATAGAAATGTAACTGATAATGGCTGCACTTGACCGGGCCGCCTGCGAAGTAGATGATTATCCGTAAAATTACCCGTCTGCTCAAAGTGATGACTCCGTACTTCTTAAGCTGACACAAACATGTTTCCTCTGACTTCACTGCAAAGTAATTGCAGTGTCTGCTCATGTTGCTTTTAGAACAGACATATTAAATTATGAAACTTTAAAAGGAAACAACTCGGGGGGTGATAAACTGTAGTGATTGATCATAAAATCTATGGCATGCTACAAGTTCTCGAGCACTCTTTGTATCTTTTGTAAAGGCATTAAATATCTTTGATCAGAATGCACCAGTTAAAGCAGGTATTATCTAGTCTTCTAAAATCATTATGGTCAATATAAAAGGTGAGTGTAAACAGAAACCCTTCGTCATCCTGACGCTCACCTTGTCCAGCAGCAGCAGTTTCTCTTTAGTCTTTAAGTCCACGATCTCCACCTCAAAGTAAACAATCCTTTTGGCCTTTTTGGGAGGTTTTGGTTTTGGCCTTGCTGAAGACTTCTTCTCAGGTTCTGCTTCATTTACATTCTTTGCCTCTAAGGCGAGTACATCCATGATACTGTTTGATCCAAAACCTCAGTAGCCCACGGTGAAATAATCTGTGATATGTCCAGTGACGCTGGTTGTCCTCTACTGGTATGGGAAGCAACCCCCCTGCTCACCCTCCACGCAACTGTCAGTCCAACTCAAGTGTGTCGTCTTTGGTGTCTTTTGGACTCTCTGAATAGCCCTCCGCCTCCAGAGGAAGAGTGACGGAAATATGTGAGACCATAAACACTTTTTTCCCACCCAGATGGAGCGTATGTATATGAGAGAGTGGAGGCAAGCGAAGCAGTAAAGGAAGTGAGGAGAAGTGGAAGGAGAGTTGGCCTAAGAACATGAAGTGAACCTGCTCCTCACCTGAATAGCTGCCTCTTCATGATCCACAGCCCCCCTTCATGCAACAAAACGCACTGAAGACGAAACCGGAGAGCCCCAAGACATAATCCACAGCGCGCCATTTGCAAGGCTAAATATAAGTCGCCTGATTTGCTCTGCACCAGCTTGGTAACCTTGGGAAGCCACATACAACCCTACCCAGTGACAAATGTGAATGTGCTCTCATTAGACCCATAAGACACATCTCCTGTGTGCTCTGCTCCTCGCTTGGTTTCACAGTGACGGGCCCCATTAAAAGCCTGATCCACGGGATGAAAGACCTCCACATGCCAACAGATCCCCCTCCCCCAGACCACCTGTGTGGCATGGTATTCTTTTCTCTGTCTGACCTCCAGAACAAAGACAAACATGTTTATTTCAGGGCCTGTGTGGTTCAAGGTTTGCGTGCTGAATGAACAACATCGTTTCTAAAATACCTCAAGGAGGTTTGTGGTGGGAGGAGGGAAGAAAATGCTGATCGGGAGAAGATCAAAGTTGCCTTTCGTCGCACAGGGTCAACTCATCATCGCACATAGCCAACTGCATATCTATATTCTAAGGTCTATTTATAACCGGTAGGGGCAGTCCAAGCCAGCAGCAAGCAAGCAGCATTGCAAGATCATTTTTGAACCTTGTATTGGAAAAATCCCTGTACCAAACCTAGTCCTTTTTTATTCTGATGATCAGAAAGACAACAATAAATGGGGGAGATAATCTCAAATACATGCTGAACTGAATCTACTTCTTTTTCAAAGGTGATAACACTTCAGGTCTGACGTGAGAGGAATGCAATAGCATGGGACTCCATAGGATCACTGATCCTCGGAGTGTCGCGCTTAGAGGAATAGTCTTGTCACATTCACAATTTATCTGAGTTATCTGAAGATTCTTCAAAATGCCTGCTTATTCCTTATGTAACTGAAGCTTTGACTTTAAAAGAAGAAATAAATGGAATCTAAGAAACTTTAGATCAATGTTTGTAAATGTATTACATTCCATAACGATTCTAATCTCTTAATTTGCTTTGGGAATATTTGTTTTTTAATTTGTGTTTCATGCAATGAGGATAAAAACTAATTTCATTATCATTCACATTTAGATTCATACTGTAACTTCGTCATTTTAACTGAGCCTGGTGGACACTTATACAATATAAACACAATAATCAAAAAGATATTAGCTCTGCGAAGCTTTTTGTTTTTTGTTGAAACTGTGTCAGAAAGCTTTTGATTTTAATACATGCACATTTTGGAGTCCGCAGTTCTAATTAAAGGGAAGATAACTGATGCCAGCCTGCCCACCCTGCAGCACTTTTGCAGAATGTGCACCTCCTGAGCCAGGAAACAGGCTGGGTAAACCATTGCAGTCCCCAAACACTCTGGACATAAATTATTTCAACTTGTCCCCTCTGGTGGGCGCTACAGAGCATTTTACAACCAGTGAACAACTAGACACAAGGACAGCTTCATTCCACCAACCATTGACATGCACATGAAATCCCTTTTCTAAGCAGATTGTATATCAATCAACAGATTCACATAAACTACCTCTGTATTAACTATTACATTAGCCACACAATATTTATTCTATATCTTGATCTCCATGCAATCTTGCACTACATAATGTGGGGTTGTTGTCCATTGTTGTTGTATATCTATTTTACTTGTTTGTACATAACAGCTGTATGTTACTGTTTGCACATTTTTGTTTAGCTTCGTTCCTTGTCTATATTTCTTCCAGTATATTTGTTCTTGTCGCTGTGTAAATGTACTAAGAGCTACTGGAAACAAGAGTCAAATTTGTGTCGACATACACACGGTTGCCAGAGGTGTTTGTAATATTTTGTCCAGGGGAGACTTAATAACAATATAACCTTCATGAAGGTAGGATTTACCGCAGGGATGTTGTATGGTAATGCAATCAATTTAGCTAGGTGTACCTCATAACCTCTGGCTGCTGAGTGTACTTGGCAAGTAAATATGATTCTAATTATACTTATTCTATTCTCATCTTATAAATATAAATGTCATATATTAAAAAAAAAACTATAAATAAATATATACTATATAGATTCCAATACATTTATTACTGATTTGAGCCTATATAGTATGTCAAGTGAAGCCCCTGGCCCTATGGACAGCAAAAGCAGCAAGAACCTGTGACTGCGCATGCGTAATCAAATTAAATTATGACCTTAAGGGCTGATGGGTGACGCAAAACGCAATTAATTTATTCCAGAAATCCGATTTCATTCAGATGAGCTGCTGCTAAGTGTATGTGTTTCAGATTCTTTTAATTTAAAGACAGGTGCGGCCGCTTCTTGACGTCTACTGCGGCTCAAGCGAAACCGGAAGTTATTGGGAGTGAATGCTCTCGGCTCGGTGGTGATGACACACATCAGCCGCACCAGCTTCTTCCAGAAGTTTCCACGCACGGTTCACAGCTCGACGGCAACACACGGACACTCCTGCGTGAACGCGTTGTTTTAAGTTGCGTGGTTTAAGTTAAGTGACATCTTTTCTCCTCGTGTCAGCGAAGAGTAGAAAGTTGTCCGCGGACTGTGACAAGCGAGGGAAGCTAACCTTGACAGTTAGCTAGCCAGCTATTGTCCGCAGCAGTGACAGCGGCGGCGGTTGCGGATCCCGAACCTGGCCCGCACAAGACACGGGACATGCTGGATGTGTTGTTGGCACTTAACTGAAACTGAAGCATCAGCGCCGACAATGGCTTTGTGAAGTGGAAGAATAACTGACCGGTCATTGTAATGGGTAAAGATTACTACAAAGTGCTCGGAATAGCCAAAGGTGCCTCCGAAGATGAGATAAAAAAGGCGTACCGAAAACAGGCCCTGCGCTATCACCCCGACAAAAACAAGTCTCCCGGAGCAGAAGATAAATTCAAGGAGATTGCTGAAGCCTATGATGTCCTCAGTGATGCCAAGAAAAAGGACATTTATGATCGCTTTGGCGAGGAAGGTAACTGAACTCCTCTTCCCCACAACTTGCATGATGCGGCTTCGTGCCTTTTCGTGCAACTTGTGTATAATCTTCATCAAACCTCCGCATTTGCACTTTTCTGATTCTGTTGAGATCTAGTTGATGCATCCTCCTAATCGACCATTGCTGTTTTCTGGCATCTTTCTACACCAGTAACCAGACAATGAAGAGGTGTGTGTGTTTGTGCACAATAGGTGCAGCTGGAGAACTTGCTGGAAACGACGAGTTCTTGCCTGTCCTGTCAGTCTGTCACTGGAATGATAATTGAGGCTTAACCAGTGCACATATTTGTACCTTTAAGCTGTAATGTAACTTTCTATATTCTTATGGTGCAGGGGCAGAGATCTGACAGCATGATCATTATTAGTCTTGCAGCTAATGGATGTTTTGCGTAGATTGATAATTTACTGGTGAAATTAAACATAGGCGAGCTGTTAATGAGTATTTGTTAAGTTCTAATATGAAATCAGCAATATTTTGGTAGTTTTACTTGACTGATGACAAAAAACTGATCAATCTATTCACTTTTTTTCCACTGTCAACTCATTATTTCAATAGGTGTACTTATAGAGTACATTTTTATGGGTTTATTTGCTAAGCTGAAAGCTTAGTAATTGTGATAATCCTCTTTCTGCAGATACTTTGGTTATTTCCTGCTGGAGCCCGACTGATACTGGATTTTTGAAGCATATACCGATTAATATTTAAGAGTTTAAAAAGTCTGATAACCTTATGTCATGTGCTATCTAAAAAATCAGAATCTCTTACATTTGGTTATTAGAGAATTTAGTTTGTGTCTATAAATGACCTTAAACACACGTCTCACGTGCAGTTTTTTGTTACTTATCGGCTGATGTATACGCAGATACCGATATCTGATAACCTACAGCTGGCCGATGATATTGGCCACATCATTTGAGCTTTATTTCCTTCTGTGCTCTGATGTTTGTCCACGTCTCCTTGCTCTTTAGGATTAAAGGGTTCAGCTGGTTGTGGAGGTGGAGGACACAGCGGTTCAAACTACAACTACACCTTCCATGGAGACCCTCATGCAATGTTCGCCGAGTTCTTCGGTGGCCGCAGCCCCTTCGATGATTTCTTCCCACAAAATGGGGATGACATGGACATCAATGACCCCTTTGGAGCCTTCGGCATGGGGAGGATGGGCGGCATGGGTGGGTTTCACAGGTCCTTTAAATCCCACCCAGGAGGCCATCACAGAGCACACGAGAAGAAGAAGGACCCGGCTGTGGTGCACGAGCTGAAGGTGAGCCTTGAGGAGGTCTTCTCGGGCTGCACCAAGAAGATGAAGATTTCCCGCAAGAGACTGAACCCGGACGGCTACACGGTGCGGAGCGAGGACAAAATCTTGACAGTCGACATCAAGCGCGGCTGGAAGGAGGGCACGAAAATCACCTTTCCCAAGGAGGGGGATGAAACTCCCGCCAACATTCCTGCAGATGTGGTGTTTGTAGTGAAAGACAAACCCCACCCGGTGTTCAGAAGAGATGGCTCAGATATCATTTATCCCACAAAAATATCACTCAGAGACGTAAGTGAACACTCATGTCAGAAGATATCACTCACACATTCGCTTTTAAACAAAAAAAATAGTACTAAAGATGCTGCTTAACCGAACATTAGTGGCTTTATCTGTCTAATCACCGTGTTTTCCACCCTCTCTCCGTCTCTCTCCAGGCGTTGTGTGGATGCACAGTCAACGCCCCGACGCTGGACGGCCGGACCATCACTGTGACCTCCAGAGACGTTGTCAAACCTGGAATGAAAAAGCGTATTGTTGGCGAAGGGCTCCCTCTCTCCAAGTGCCCTGAGAAGAGGGGGGACATGATCTTGGACTTCACAGTGAAATTTCCTGACAAACTGGGCCAAAGCACTCGAGATGCACTCAAGCAGGTCCTTCCACCGTGACTTGAAACGCTAAAAGTTTTTTAACGTTTCCGGTGACGATCGAGGCTCAGGGCAGATTTGGTTCCCGCTGCGTTTAATTTGACTGAACACCAAATCCATATTCTCACCCAGTATCTAGTCAGTTTAATGAGCGTCTTAAGACTTACAGGACAGCTGACGTTGCATTTTGTCAGCTGAGCAACAGTGTTAAGTTAACGGCCTGCCGCGATGTCAGATTGAAGGAGGAAAAGTACATAATGTGTAAATAGATGATCATGCAAGGTGTCAAGTGATGGAACCAGAGCATTTTGTGTTTTTTTTTTTTTCCCCAAAGTTTGTTGAATTGCACCACTTGAAAATGTAGTATAGTAAGGATTTGGTTTCACAGCAGCAGTTTTTGGCACGCAGCCAGCTAGTTAACAATACCTCAGGTGCAGTGACGCATGCTCGGACATTGCTGTAACTACAGTACTCAACAGGACCTGGTTTGGGTAGACATTAGATAAAATCGAGGCTTGAACACAGTCCTGAGATACAGGGATGCACTGATCTGGTCCACCAACGCCGACTTTATGAGGCGGATCACTATCGATCAACGTTAAATACACTTTCTCTTTCAATTCAGTGTTTCGTCTACACTCAGTCACAGCAGGCCGCCAGCTTTTAGGGCCACAATCTCAAGCTGACTAGAACATAAATATAACTAAAATGTGCACAAGTCTAAAATGAATAATAATAATAATGATTATGATGTAAGGACGTCTCCAAGAAGTAGGAAGAGACTTGAAGCTACAGTTATATAACCGGTGTGAGGTACAGATTTTAAATTTAGGAAGCAGATATATGAGTTTAGGTATAAGAAGAGAAATAAAATCCCTGGTGTTTAAAATGGCACATCTTACAAAATGTTTACTTTTACAACATCTTGTTTATCCGGGAGCTTATTACTTGTGTAAAATATTTGTGGGAAGACTTTTTGTGCCAAATAATTGTCCCTATGTAATTATAATACGTGTGTGTGTGTGTGTGTGTGTCTACGAGTATGTCGAGAGCAAGTGTGTATCCTGTCATGTGACTGACAAACTACCAAAATCTTAAAGCTATTTACTTCATTCGTACTCTGTGAGGATGCACAACGTACAGTATGTGTGATATTTCAGTTCCTCCTCATCTGATGTTACTCTCCAGTCTGTTCGACTGCTTATTTAATCTAAAGCCAGTGTTTTCTTCTTGTTTTTACCCAACATGGTATACTCCTGGGGCATCAGGCTAAATATTGCAGAGATTGAGATGTGAAAAGAAGTTTAAGCCCACGACTTAAAGACCTGCAGAATATATTTTTGTTTGATTATTTTCTTATAGCTCAGACCTGACAGCATTCACTCTTAAGATGCACTGTATCTGGAAGTATGTAGTCTCACAGTTCAGTGGGAAAAAAAATATTGAACTGTGTGTCACATTCAGCCCTGTGCACCTTTGACTGTAGTGATGAAGGAAGTTAGTAAATCATTTAGTTCATTTTCACATTTTAAGCATTTTTGGTGTTGATGTTACTGTCACCTGCTGGAGTTTTAAGTTTCTAAGTGACACAAACGTGGTTTAACATGAATGTAGAGATGTGTAATCTCTGTGATGTGTAACTTTTTTTTTGTAAAAAAAAAAAAAGTATATTTGCTTTTTTTCCTTGCAAAAGCATTATTTTGTTTTTACTTCTCCTTCATGTTGTTTTGAAATTCCTCAGGTTGGAATTCAAGATATTAACAACAGAGCTTTTATGAATAGATAATGTGAGGGGATTTTTTTAAGAGATCTTTCCTATGCTGTGATGATTTGCATTTCCACATTAAAGAGACTGGCTAACAGTTATGGCCTACATGTTTTAGTTATTGAGGACATCTTAGCATTAAAGCATTTTCCCCAAAGACTTAATTCAAATGTCTTTAAATGTGAAGGAGAATTCACTGTGTTTATTATCTCCATTCTACACAGTAGGCCTTAATCAATACACTGTTTGTCTTTATGGATCAGTAAACAAATGCTAAAGTCTGAAGTACCAGTAACAACGCATAAAGGCTGAAATGATTACTACACTCACAATATGAAAGACTTGGACAGAACTAACAACATACTGTTAATTTAGTAAAATTTTCAGGCAATTTCATGGTAGTCTGCCTTTTTGTATTTTATTCAACATGGCCTTGTAGCAAAATGTGATGCCTTTAAAAAAGAAAAAAAAAGATGACTCTCTTTTCTGCACCATTTTCATCCAGTTCCTGTAGTGTAAGCTCAACATCAACATCAGAATAATATTAAGTAGTGGGTGAAATATCTGTTAAACACTCCTGGACACCTGTACTGATAACACAGATGAATGAGATGCTATTATTGTGATTATTACAAACAACACTAATACAATACATAAATAGTATGATTAAAGAGTAATGAACACTGGTTATTGTTTTTTTGAAGTATTAAAGAGCACTTCCTTTGCCAAATGACAAATTAATTGAAATAGAAGCTTCATCTCTTGCATGTTTATAAACTGTAGTCCCTCTAGTGGCCACAGTGAGTAACTACATGCCAATTGTTTTTTTATTTTGAAGGTTTTAACCGGAAGTATCACTATGTTATTGTGTCTGCCTTGATACTAGTGCCGTTGCAGTTACTCACTGTGGACGCTAGAGGGCAGAAAAAGTGATTGTTACTACACGCATGACCAAAACTAGAGTTAAGAGAGAAATACAGCAGTTTATATATATAACAACGTTTTTCTATTTGATGAAGAAAGTAGCTTTTATTGACAGGTGTGATGTGCACTTATCCACTATCAAGGAATTGACAGTACAATTTTCTTGCACGTGAGAAACGACAAGTCCGACACAATAGCATAGTAGCACTTCCGGTTCCAACCTTCAAAATAACAGTTTTACAGTAGACAGAGCGTTGTGAAGCACCGAGACTATCAGAGGGCATTGTATACTCACAACCTGCAACGCTCTTATGACAAACAGCAACTCTGTCGTTAATGCAGACATAGTTGCATGCTAATGTGAACACGTTTTAAAGTAAAACTTTCAAAATAAACAGGACAGGTCCCTTAGTTTTATTCCCCGGTTTGTGCCTCTAATTTCATGATAATCCTTGTGACTTTGACACAACAGCTGGGCAAACTTAAAGCTCCTCTAATAAAAAAAAAGTAATGTAAAACAGCACACTCATGACTAATATTCATCTTTATTCTCTTGCTGAAGCACGAATTACAGACTTTTATTTTTTATTTTTTTAACAATCGTTCCACGAGGAAGTTGTGATTTACGAGGAAACCTGAAGGCGTCATTGTTCCACCCCTGCTGGGCTGGCAGGAAGCTAAATCTACAGCAGCATACCGACACACAGATACTGTACTTACCCACAATCTGCCAAGGCAAAATCAACCTGTCAGGAGCAGAGGAGCAAAAGCTAATTTGACTTTCTCTGCAAGCGTAACGTTATTTTTTGACAACTCACAGCAGCACCGTTATCAGGCTAAGCTAACAGGAAGAGCTAACGACAGTTAGCTGAAACTCCTGCTCCGGTAAGAATGACTGGCCTGCCATGTTTACTCCCTTATGTTCACATTTAGCGATCATAGTCAAGCTAGCTAATTAACCACGCTGTTAACTTAGTACCGAGAGGGCTCAACAGTCACTGATTTAACTAGCTTCCGTTTTTAGTAGCTACGTACTAGGCTGCTAGCTTCCTGAGAGTTGTCAGTGTTTGTGTTGCTAGAAGTGAAAGAGATGTGCCTCACAGCTAGCAGCTAATATTAGCTCTATCTGGTGTCCTGGCTGTCCAAGGTATAACGTTAGAGAAGAGCTATGTTGACAGGAGTAACTGAAATATTTCTTTAATTTTACCAACATAATATACTCCTTTGTGAAGATGTTATGGCACTGCTTTGGTAAGTGTATGAAAATGAAAGAGTTTGTCTCTTGTTTTACAGCTCAAGACCACCCAGACACCAGGCTGCTGGACTTGACAGATCCAGCTATGTAAGCTGCTCTGATGTGTGGATTTGTGTATCCATACAGCACCTGGTTAAGACAGCTTTCAAGCTGGTCTGGAGGACCATACTATTACTGTGACATAAACATCCAACAGACCTGCAGCTGATTTGGCTGAACAGGTGTATGTTGGCCTGGATCATAGCATAACTCCCCAGAGCAGCCTCCTCCCCTCCCTTCCCCTCACTCTGCTCTCCCTGTAGGACCACTATGCCTCTGGGTTTGGGACGAAGGAAGAAGGCGTCCCCGTTGGTCGAGAACGAGGAAGCGGAGCCTATCCGCGCGGGTCTCAATGTGCCAGGTATGGATGGCCTAGATGGAGGTGTTGTCGGGCTGGGAGAAGGTGCCACCTCTGAAGGTCTGCCTCCTCCACCCAGCAGCATGCGACCTCGCCTCATCTTCCACACGCAGCTCGCTCACGGCAGCCCCACAGGCCGCATCGAGGGCTTCAGTAATGTGCGGGAGCTCTATGCCAAGATTGGTGAGGCCTTCGGGATACCACCGTCTGAGGTGAGTCATTCTGCTGATTGTGATCGGTGTGAGGATAAACAGGTTTGCTTCAGCTCACCAGGGGAGAAAGCATCATGGTAAATCATACTTGTTTGTTGTTTCTCTCCACAGGTTATGTTTTGCACACTGAACACTCACAAGGTGGACATGGATAAACTGTTGGGAGGTCAGATTGGGCTAGAGGACTTTATTTTTGCCCACATTAAAGGACAGCGAAAGGAAATAGAGGTGTTCAAAGGAGAGGATGCACTAGGGTTGACCATCACTGATAATGGAGCTGGCTACGCTTTCATCAAGGTGAGAAATGCTAAAATGGACAAGGAAATTGATTTCTTTTGACTCAAGGATCCGCAGGAACTAAATTAGGGAATAATTGCTGCGCAGAATATGAAATGTGAATAAATTCCATGTGGTAGGGAGAGAGCGACGAGCTGGATAGTGTATTGGATTATTTATTTGAGTTTTGTTGTTTTCAGAGAATCCGCGAGGGGAGCATCATCCACCAGATCCAGGTCATCAATGTGGGCGATATGATCGAGTCGATCAACGGCCATCGCCTGATTGGGTGTCGACACTATGAGGTGGCCAAGATGCTGAAGGAGCTGCCCAAAGGAAAGGAGTTCACCATCAAGCTGGTGGAGCCTCTCAAGGCCTTTGGTAGGTGTGGGAGGAGGAAACCTGGGCTTAAGCGTGATATTTGTTATTTTTAGCTCCACAATCTCGGACGAGCAAACGTGCTCCTCAACTTCTTCTTCTTCTTCTCTTCCTGGACAATCACTCAGCACACACTGACTTACACAGATAGCAAATAATGCTGTCACATGTAGCTATGAAAGCACTATTTAGGTTTAGATTTTATCGTGTTCCAGTCGCCATACTACATGTTCTTTACACCTTAATTTGGTTCTCAGTGATTCTCCAAGATTTATAGTTAATAATCTAAAATCTTATTGCATACAATTAATAGACACAAGCCTGACTTAATGAAATAAGTGCCCTTGCTGCACATATTAAGCATAGTGTGGCATATTAAGCCATTCAAGTTCAGATTCAGATTTTTAGGTCTGTGCAAAGTGTTCAGGGATCTCTGTTTAATCATTGTGCGTAGATATGATCAGCCAGCGGTCTGGAGGGTCCAGGTCAGCATCAGGGGTGCAGCTGGGGACCGGCAGAGGAACTCTGCGGCTGCGCTCTAAAGGTCCTGCTACTGTGGAGGAGCTGGTGAGTGTCTTGACAACACCTCTGGACTAATGACGGGTCTCTGTATTGTTTAGAAAACATTGTTCTGTTGCATTGCATTGAGTCTCTGTGTTGGGTTTGTTTCACTCCAGCCTTCTGCGTTTGAGGAAAAGGCCATAGAGAAGGTGGATGACCTGCTTGAGAGCTACATGGGCATCAGAGACGGCGAGCTGGGTATGTGCGTTGATTGTTACCGGTGTCAGGATTAGCTTGTGTCGCTTGCTGTTTTGTGTTCACTAAATGTTCTCTGACCTCCCTCCGTCTCATCAGCGGCCACCATGGTGGAGCTGGGAAAGGACAAAAAGAACCCGGATGAGTTTGCCGAGGCTCTAGATGAAACCCTGGGAGACTTCGCCTTCCCAGACGAGTTTGTTTTCGACGTCTGGGGTGCCATCGGCGACGCTAAGGTCGGGCGGGTGTAACCACGGAAAACTAATGGAGCAGAGCAACAGCCTGTGTGTGCGTGACACCCACAACATTCAGCACTACTAGGAAACACAACACTACCGTCATGAGTTTGTTTTTATTCCAGTGTATACTCCTACCATTTATAATTTAGAGTGTACCCTTTTGGGAAACTCTGCCTAGACAAAGAGGACGATGCCAGTTAATGGGAGAAGAAGGTGACTGTGATGACTTCCCAAGTGCTTTTATTTGTCTTCCGGCTTTTTCCAGAAACTACAAGCACGCTGATGAGCATTCCCCTTTGGCCACGTCACATGACCCTGCATGTCATTGTTGTAGTTGCTGGCAGTGGAACAAGTACAGCACAAGTCTCTAATATGGGAGAAATGAAAGACAACCGTTAACACAAAGTAGATCTTTGACCCCCCCCCCCACTGCACTGTGTTGCACTGCGCTGTAAACCAACAACAGAAGTGAACAGAGATTGCACTGTACCTCACCCGGTGAGCGGCACAGTTATTGCACAGTACGAGGACTCCCTGAGTTACAGTGTCGTCCTGAACCACTCAGTGTTACTGTTATGGATCAGTTTTACAAGCATGTGCTGTTATATTTTTATCTTCAAAATGAATTCTGCTGGTTTTATGTTTTTTTTTTTTGTTGTTTTTTTTTTTGGTAAAAGAAAAAATTGTAGTTGCAAAACAAAAAAGGCTCATAGTAAAGTGTAGCTCGTTGACTAAAAGATCAGTGGTGTTTGTTCACCGTTAACACACTCGATGCTGTGATGAAGTTAACTGCAGCACATAACAGTCTTACTCTCATACATTTGACAGTGTTACAGAAAATCAGTGTTAATGTACCTTTTTAATTGCAGGTCATTATGTGAGAACGAGAAGTTGGTTTCCAGGTTTGTGGATTGTGTTGACTTATTTTTTTATAGCTAGTGTTTTTATATAAAGTGATGTGATGTCTATTTTAAAACCAGAAATTTGACCTTGTGTTGCGACTACTTTTATTGTTTTGAAAGCGTTACGGAAAGCAGTATTAAAGAAGAGAAAGTCATGAGACGGAGTAGTTGTGTAAAAAAAAAAAAAAAAGAAAGAAAAGGAATCTGTTAAGAACAAAAAATGCCTTTCATTTCTTCTCATTTCATGCATTTTATACATTTTTGTTAGAAGTATGCATTCTGGTGCATGGTGCTGAAAAATCAAGTATCCTGTCATTGGGAGCAGAATGATACCAAACTACTTCCGTCACGTGTCGCAGTGACTTGTGTTGTTCGTAGAGAGCGAGAACAGGTAATGCTGCACCGACCACTCAGCGTAGGCAAACACGTGTCTTAAAAAAACAAACTCTTTGGTGTTAACCTTTTCAATATATCCACATGTATGAGGCTATTTTGTAGTTTTGTTTCATTCTTCAGAGTTAATGAATATATAAATGGGTCATGTAATGAAACTGATGCTAGAACACTGTAACACTGAGAAGAACACGTTATTTTGATGGCTTTGTATTACACTGTTGTCATTGTCCAATTATAATGCAATAATAACATCGACATGGCAGTTTTTTTTTCCTTCTGTTTGGTCTTTCCTAAACACAACACTGGGAGTGCATTCAGACATCACAACATGTTTATTTAGATCAGGTTATCCAACACTGTTAGCCGCTTAATGTTGTGATCTGCTGGAGTGTTTTCCAGCATTCACAGAAACCGTCCCTGGGCGGGTGTGTTTGTGTTTCTTCTCACCCCCGTGTCCTCCTGAAATATACATGACATTAACTAGACAGCGAAATCACTTTGAGTGTCAGCACCAGGCCATCAGGGGCAGTGTAATAAGAGACACTTTGGTAAACTTGATAGGTGCCGGTCAAGCTCAGCGAGGTCACCTCCGGGCCTCATGTTTAAATCAAGGAAGATCTGTCCCAGTTCAACAATAAATACCTCTGCAGTATGTTTAGATTATAAATGTTACGATGCAGCTGTTTTGAGTTCTGTTTACCTTCGAACATCACCAGTGTCCCACCATACCTCCTGCATTTGCTGCTCTTTTCACTCAAAAATAGAGCATTTTCTTGCTTTTTTCTACGAAGAAGAAAAACATGCCTTTCGACTCAGCTGGAGTCTGCCCTGTTACACAGAGCCCTGGTGTGGCTGGTAGATGAGGGGTGGTGACGTCCTTTATTTACTAGAAGTGAAGTAAACCTGTTCTTCAAGTCCCTGTTGATCTATAACCCTGGTTGATCATAAACTGTGGCCAGATTACTCTGTGGACTCGCACTGCAGTCAGAGAGGAGCACTTCTTCCTAACAGTGGACTTTCTGCAACAAACAACCACAGCTATAAAAGCAGCCCCCGCCAACAGGAACCTGCCATGGCGCTGCGCCCGCGTGCTTCCTCTCAGCCTGGAAAACTTTCCAAGGTGGCTACGGCCCTTCGACCGCGGGCTGCCTCCTCGCGGTCAGGCTCCATGCTGGAAGAGGAGCTGTCTTGTCCTGTCTGCTGCGAGATCTTCAAGGACCCCGTGGTGCTCAAGTGCAGCCACAGCTTCTGCCGAGCCTGTCTGCAGCAGTTCTGGAACAAGAAGAAGGCCAGGCGCGAGTGTCCCATCTGCAGGACGAAGTGCTCCCTGACGGAGCCCACAGTCAGCCTGGTGCTGAAGAACGTGGCCGACACCTTCCTGAGGGAACAGGAGCGCAAGACGTCCACAGCTGGGACAGGGGCAGGGGCCGGCGGGGCAGGGGAGCAAGCGGGGGTGGTGGAGGTGAACTGCATCACACACGGGGAAGTTCTCAAGCTCTTCTGTCTGGATGACTTTGAAGTCCTCTGTTGTGTGTGTCACACCTCCAAGAAGCACCAGGGACACCGAGTGTGTCCCTTGGAAGAGGGAGCTCAGGACTTCAAGGTAATGTCTTTTTGTTTAGCTGCAGTTTTCTATGTTATTTGAACAGACTACATGTTTTCAATCATTACTGGAAATGCACTGAAGTGTTCATCCACTTATTTAGTAACTAATCTATCACACCACTGAAGTAAAACTCAGAAAAGTGCTTATTTCTGATGTGCTGTCTTAGCTGTGCAAAGTCAGGAACTTGAGAACCATTTCCCATCTTAGGCTCATTTTCAGCTGCCAAATTTGGATTGTGGGATGCATGTTGTCTGACACTTGTTGTCTGACACTTTCTCTACCCTCACCCTTTAGGCAGAGATGAAGAGAGAGCTGATTCCTCTGAAGAAAAACCTGCGTTGCCTGTATGAAGCCAAGCAGGAGTGTGATGACACAACTGTGCACATCAAGGTATCAATAAACACAGCGAAACACTAGAGGACCTGCATGACCCCTGGCGTGACTTGTGGCTGAAGTTGTGCCGCGCGCTGTTAGTGTGTAAACATGTCAGCCAAGGTGTTAGAGAAGCCACCTAGTTTGCTTTTAGGGTGCAAGTTCTCAGGACAGAGCAGTCTGAGCTACAGTATTTGTAATTTACTGTTTGCTTCAGAAAATAAGAATACAAAGTTAGTCATTTTGACACTTTTAGAAAGGATTTTTGCTGAACTCAAGCACTAGAGCAGCCCTATAATATAATATATTTTAGAGGGATACTGGACTGATAACGAGGCAAAACTAGAAAAAGATTAAATCCAACAGGTGCATCATAGTGATGCTTTTAGAGATACCAAACACAGGAAATGAGAAACCTGCAGGGTCATAATATGGTGTTGTGGCAATTTCTTTTTGTTTTATGGCCAGGGAATACATTTAATGTACAAAATATCAGGGACACTTACTTTTCAAGATGTACACAGGCAAGTTAAATCTAAGTAAAAGTAATCATTCCTTTTTGAATTATGGCAATCCCAAAGAGGGAGATGTAGATAAACAGAGGCTGACATAGATAAGTAGACTACAACTCAGTCACATCATTGTACATTCAGTGTATTTTCTGTTTTGACCTTTATTTCCACGCGTGCTAGAACCAGACTCAGGCCACAGAAAAGCAGATCAAAGAGGAGTTTGAGCAGCTGCGGGAGTTTCTGCAGAAGGAAGAGGCGGCTCGGCTGGCTGCCCTGCAGCAGGAGGACGAGGAGAAGAAAGAGCTGGTGAAGAAGAAGTCGGAGAGCATCACCTGCGACATCCTCACCTTCTCTCATGCTATCATTGCCATTGAGAATGAGATTGCTTCCAGTGATGCTCTCTTCCTTAAGGTAAGAGAGTTTTTCTTGTAAATGTTTCTCTCTGAATTCCTCTGACCGTGCAAACAGTTTGTAATACTCTCTTTTGATTTCAGAATTATGCCAACACAAAGAAAAGGTAACCATTTTCCTAATCTTCTGCATCCGTTTAGATCAGATTACTCAACTAGCTCACTAGTTGTTCAGTATTGATTGATTGCTGTGTGTGATTTTCTCCTCGCAGAGCACAGATCCCACAGAAGGATCCAGGAAAAGTGTCAGGCGCTCTTATAAATGTGGCCATGCATGTCAGTTCCATAAAGTACCACGTGTGGGAGAAGATGGCCGAGCTGGTTCAGTACAGTAAGCACTCACTTGACTCTGCGTGTGACGTTTGGTAACATGTATAGTATAATTTTGGAGCAGGTATTACTCAATCAGTAGTTTGACCCTGAGGAAGACCATGTAGGCATGTCACTGAAGGCTTTTAAAAATCACAGTCTGTTTTTTCTCTCTCACTTTCAGCACCCATCACACTGGACCCCAACACTGCCTACTCCTGGTTGTCCATCTCCCCAGACCTGACCAGTGTCGCCAACGGTGGATCCCTCCAGCAGCTCCCGGACAATCCTGAACGTTTCGGCCACTTTGTGTTCGTGCTGGGCTCAGAGGGCTTCACTTCGGGGCGCCACGCCTGGGAGGTGGAGGTGGGCGACAAGTCGGACTGGATGCTCGGGGTGGTCAAGGAGTCCATCGACAGGAAAGGCCGCATCTCGGGCTGTCCCGAGGGTGGCTTTTGGATGATCTCGCACTACGAGGGCGAGTACTCGGCCATGACGAGGCCCAGCACCCCGCTGCATCTGGAGGGAAGGCTGACCCGAGTCAGGGTGCAGCTGGACTACGACTCCGGAGAGGTGACCTTCTCCAACCCTGTCAGCATGACGCTCATCTACACCTTCGTCGACTTCTTCACTCAGAAGATGTACCCCTTCTTCTGCCCTGGAGCCAACATCAATGGCAAAAACCCCAACCCACTTAAGATCTGTCCCGCCAAGGTGGCTGTGTGGAACAGTGCGACGTGGTGATTTGAGAACGCCTTACAGAGGACGAGTGTATTTCAAATTTAAGAAATTACCCAAGTGTGAATCAAATAATTTAAGCAGATAATGTCAGTGCATGTTTGTGTGTAAAATTAGCACGATACAAGCAAAGTAATTATAACAAGTACTGGTTTATTTCACTTGGGTTCATTTAATGATTGACTGCAGTTTATGAAGCACAGTGGGTGTTTAAAGCTACCAGGGGATGGTATTGCCCTTATAATCCAGGAAGGCTCCATTCTGCTTCTCAGTCAGGGAAGCCATCACGCTAAGCATCCCCTGCACACTCTCCGGAGCGTCAATATCCCCCTGGTGGTCGGAAACACACAGTTTAACATGAAGGCTCACACAGGAGGTCAGTTCTTCTCACTCTTAGTTAAGAAAAAGACCTTACAGCTACATGCACACTGAAAGAGATATAAGTGTTAAAATCTGCTTTTTTTCCCCCCTTAAATGTGACACAGAACGGTTTTTGTCAGTGTAAACTGAAAAAAAAACATTCTCAATCTGCCATTTTCATATGTCATGTGTGATCCATATCTGATATGTGGCAATGTGACCTCAGTCTGATCAGTCTAATCAGAAATTATGTGTTATGCAGGGTCATGGGGGAATTGTGAGTGCAAAGAAATTGCAAAGTTTGAAGGCTTCAAACTAAATCTAAAGAAGCTAAATGCTTGAATAAAACAAGCCGATGCTGCTTTACATGTCCATTTTGCAAGGATGCAGTTATCCCTCCAGCAAGTTTAATCAAAGTGGCCTTAAACCTTCATGTTTATACTTCTGCATGAGCATCCCTCAAAGTTACTTCACAAAGCAGAATAGTTAGTTAGGAAGATACATGTTGCTACGGCGATAGTTATGCAATATCCAGGTGAACTGGATTTGAATCTGTAAAACTTTAATACAGTTTTATGAATGTGATTCTGTCATATACATGATGATTTTGAATAATGAGCAAAATGTCATCATGTATTTCGTAACACAGGTTTCTGTCTAACTTGTCCCGTCTTTGTGTTTGTGAATTATTAAGGGTGAGTTACTTGTTCAGACCGGTATCAGACATTGGATACATCGGGAGTGTGAACACGTCAATCTAAAAAAGCTCTGAGCAAAACATGTGAACTGAGTGGCAAAATCCTGCAACGTGAACGAAGCCTACTCTGTAAAAAGATCTCTCACCATAACAACTGCTTACTTTTTTTACTTTTCGTCTGTGGATTGTACTGTATTTAACAATAACTACTGCTGTTGTTTCTTTACTATTTTCAGAAACCGCCCAATGAGTACATTAACACTCAAAGCTATTGTGTGTGAAATGTGAAATCATACAACATGATGTTAATATTGTGCTTCTCAATTAATAAAGCAAACTATCATCCAGAGCTGACTCTGATTCCTCTATATTGTTTCATTGTATCCTTTATGGCTAGAAGGTGAAAACTGCTGACTCACCTCGTCTCCACCCATGTCGGTGCGCACCCAGCCAGGGTGCAGCACAGAAAACAGGATCTCGTCCTTCTTCAGCTCCTCTGCAGCACACAGAGTCAACATGTTCAGACCTGCCTGAGAGGAAAAAGAGGGGACAGGAAAAAAAATGAACAACAGAGAAATTGAGGCGATAGGTGAACAGTTCCACTCGCTGAATGTAAGATGAAGCCTTTGAGTAGCAGGTCACAGTGTTAGCAGGTTGTCACTTGCCTTGCTGATGCGGTAGGAGATGACAGGGAAGTGGCAATATGACTCTTTCACAGCTGCCATTGAACCCAGAAGTGAGGAGATGCCGACGACGGCTGCTTTGCTGCTGGACATCCCTGACATCTGACTGGCCTTCGCTGCTGCACGAAGGTGAGGCAGGAACTCCTTGTGATGACCACCAGCAAGAAAGTCAGCGAGAGGAAACAGAAAACAATGTACAGTGGGATGACAGCACCCAATTTTCTTCTTTTGAACTGAAAAAATGCAGTATTGAGGTTCTGTGTTTCAGACATGACACTTGATCTTCCTCTCCCTTACTTTCATGATGTTCATAGGACCCATGACATTGATGTTGAAGGTATTCTGCATGTCCTCGGGACTGGTTTCCTCCAGGGTGCCTTTGGCCAGGACCCCAGCATTGTTAATCAGCAGGTTGAGACCCCCCGTCCCCACTAGAGAGCCAACCTGCTGGGCGCACTGTTTTATGCTACAAAGGTCAGTGGCGTCTGACAGAGAGAGAATGAAAGTGGAGCATCAGCGGCGGTCAGATAAATATAACAACACAACACAAGAGGCATGGGTGCAGCACGGAGAGTTAGATATAACAAAGAGCTTGTACCCACCCAGTTGAATGATGGAGATGATGTTTGGATGCTTCTTTGCAAGTGTTCGCAAGGCCTGTAAATACACAGAGAAAACAAGTTTATAATTCAGCAGAAGCAAAGAATCCCGCACACAGTTGATCACTTGGACTCACTTTTATCTATGCAGGATTCTTGCTTCTTCTCAGCCCTATAACTCACTGCAACTTTGTGGTTTGCAAGCTCATTTTTTTCTGTCCATAATTTAGGGAGTAGAACTACAGTTATTTGTTGAAGAGCTCCACGAGGCACAGAGGAAGTAAAGACTCTCACCTCAGCCCTGGGTCCATCGGGGTCCCTGCAACAGGCGAACAGCTGTCTCACTGGACAGGGGCCCTCCAGCATTTGCTTAACCATCTCCAGGCCCAGGCCTCGGTTGGCTCCTGTGATAAGCACGCTGACTGGTTTTGCAGCCATTTCCTCTGCCTCAGTGTGCACAGTTCTCTGTCTGAGCTCTTATATTAAGCTTCTGTTGAAGGTTTGGTCTCCAGCCTGGCCACACCCACGTTCTCATATGGCAGTGTTTGTATATTCCCAATCCCTTCCACCTCAACAATTGAGCAAGTCACTGTGACATGTCAGGCATGCGCAGGGCTTGGCTTACATACTGATAAGATGAAGATGTGAAGATGTTTAAACATGCTAAATGAGGAGAATGAGTGTAGTTCATGTTCGGCTTTTTCACGGCTCTGAGAACAACAGTGCAAAGCAACACAAACAGCAAAGGACTTCCTGAACATAAAGGAAAAGTGAGCTGACCTCTAGTTATTATACACTCTCCATTTGTCCACACAGACTTACCCATCAGTATAGACATGACGAGTCATGTTAGACTTTGATAATTTAAGTCATATGGATGCATAAAGGAACTGGTGTAACAAGTGTTGCAGTATTGTGTAGTCTTTGGTAAACTTGGGGACATTACAGTAGATGCATTAGAGCCATTTAGTGTGAGTCACACACAATGTTGACGTACAAAAGCAAAAATAGCTCAGGAATGTGAGCTTGGTAAACCACACAAAAGATGTACTGTGTCAGACAATCAAGTGATTCAATTAGAAATAAAAATAATGTGACTACAATGATGTCACATGGTTTTACATATGACTAAAATGAGTGAAATTGTCCGGAGAGATTCTGGTTGTAGCTGCACAAACTGACACCAAAACAGCAATAAAGCAATGACAAGCTACAATGACTTTAATATGTACATATTTTCATCTGTTATAATGGCACTAAAGCTACAGCAGTGGTGTTGGCAGGGATGCCGGTCAGCATTCCCACCACATGGCTGCACCATTTCTGTGTGAAACGGCACATTCAGAAATTCTGACAAAAGATTTACAGAGGCTTGCAAATCCTTGGTATACAAATGGCATAAATGTCCACCCTAACAAGTAATTTACTTCAATATAACAGATTAAAATCTCTACTCGACTAGGCTGAAAAAAACGAGCAGAATGATCTCACTCTACTGGCACATTTTTCACTTGTTTTCAGAGAAATGAGATTTTTTTCTGGCTGAAAACCAAATTATATTATAGATTTTAATACTCAATTAGCAAACAAAATACTTGAAAAGTGGATATTTATTGCAGTGTACAATAAATACAGCAAATATTTAATTGTAAAGCTTATAAATCAGCTTCAAAACTGAGAGCTGAATCAACACCTCTCTGACATTATAATATGTTACATTATAAGCTTCACAAAGGTAGTATTTACTGCAGGGCTATTGTACCGGATGGCATTATATTATGGTATATGTTCCTGTTATTTTGTCCAACCCCTGCATCTCTAACATGCATGTCAGCAAAAGCAAGCTGGTGGCAGGGCGGCTCACACTGACTGACAGAAGCAGAGAGAGTGGGACTTTAAGAAAAAAACAGGCAAACAATAAACTCAGGAACAGGTTTGTTCTAAGAGAAGTCACATAACTGAAGACAGTAACGTACTTCAGACAGCAATGTGACTGAATGCCCTGCACTGACGATGCATGCACGTTGGCAGTCTACTGATGTCCATTACTGATACTCGTGCTCTTTGGATTCCTCCGCTGCTGGTGAGCGTAAAACGAATGTGTGCGTCTGACTGTGTAAGCAACAGGTAGAAAGTTTCAAAAAGGCTTTATGAAGACCCAAAAATTAAAAAAATAATAAAACCTCACAGGGTGTGTGCACTGTAGAGTCACTTTCAAATACCTCAAACAACATTAAGTGTGACAAAACACACCTACGACAAAGAGAAGGACACACACACACACACACACACACAAATAAACATCCCTTGACTTTCATTTCGCAGCAGATTCCTTTGGCTGTCCAGATAAAATTGGCAGTGTCTTGCTCTTGATCCATAAGCATACATACACATTCATTCACACACTAGCACATACATACAGTACACGCATACATACACACTGCGCATACATGATGCAGTACATAACATGCACATACACAGATATAAATACATACAGTTTTTCATTAAATGCACTTCTGTGTCCGCAGCTCTCCGCTTTGAAAATAGGAAGGTGCATAAATAAAACATTCCCACCGTTACAGAAAAGGTCCATGCATGTCCGGCACCTCTGAGCTCGCGGAGACTGAATGTGGAGAAAATACGAGGGCCGTGCGCCATCTGGCTGCATCCCTTTCTAGCTCACCATGTCTTGATTGTGTTGTTGTTTCTCCTCTCTCTGGCAGTGTTTTGACAGTATATTTGTCTTTTTTTTGTCTCTCACAGATGGGTGCTGTCCTGCGTATCGAACCTGTGGCTCTCTGAGAGCCCGGCGCTGCACTTCCTGCTGCTTCCTTGATTGGGTACCAGAGAGAGGGGGTCTGGTCTGATCAGGTACCTGCAGATGGGGCACATACAGGAGCGACAAATAGAGTCCTGTAATATTTGTAGTTTTCACGCTGTGTTCACTTTACAGTGCTGTCAATTATATTTGGCGCTGTGTACTCACACAACATCGTGCAGCTCCAGTCTGGTGTCTGGAGAAGGGTTGATGAGGATATAAGACAGTCTGTTCCCTTGGTCTGTCATCCCATCTGACACAGGAAGAAAAGAGGTGAGTGAGGCAGGAAATAAAATAGGCACAGGATATACAGCAGGCTGTGCAACATCCGTACACTCAGAAAAGTTACTGTGAGTCACAAGACAGGAAGACAAATCTAGATAAAAATGGACACAAGCGGACTACTTAGAGAGTAACAAACAGTAAACAACAGGGGCGGACGATGTACTCAGATGTGCCAATACATCAGTGTAAACATATTTTATTACAGGTAAAAGTCCTGCACTCAAATTCTAATTAATTAAAAGTTCAGTAAAAGGACAGTGCAGCAAGTATTAGCAACAAAGTGTACTTAAAAGTACTCATAATGCAGAAAAATGTCCCCTGTGAGTTATATCTAATTACATATGACATTATCAGATTTTTAATACTGATGTATTTATGCATTTGTAGCATTTTATCGTTGTAGCTGGTTGAGGTTTGGCAAGTTTTAACTACTTTATATTCAGTTAGGTAGTTTAGTCCAGTAGTTCCCAAAAGGGGGTCAGGCCCCTTCTAAGGGTCCCAAGATAAATCTGAGGGGTCATGAAAATTAATGGGGTAGGAAAGAAAAAAAAACAAAGTTCTGCTACACAAATTTGTATTTTTTTTTTGATTTTCCCTAATCTTTGCTTTTTTGTTAAATATTGAATAATTTTACCTTGTAGGCATCTGAAACTTGATAAGGGGCCCCAAGTAGACACATTTTTTTGTAAGGGGTGTATTGTATTTTATAAGCTTATATATATTTATCTATGTAAATCTTAATTTGTAAAGTAATTAGTAACTTTAGCTGTCAAATAAATGTAGTATTGTGTTTTTACTTTTGAAATGTAGTGGAGTAGAAGTATAAAATGGAAATACTAAAGTACAAATGTAGAACAAAATTGCAGTAAAGTACTTCAAAATTGTACTTCAGTATAGTAATTGTACTTAGTTACATTTAACAACTTGTAATTGAGATCTGGAGCAGAATACTTTCATATAAAAATAGAAACAATATTGACTTACTGAATCCAGTTGGAGAAAGGCCCAAGTGTTTCATCCTCGTTCGCACCAGGGCGTTGAGTTCTTGCCTCTCCGAGCGCCGGAACAGGGTCAGTCTCTGCTGGCTGATCCTCTCTGCCGCGCTTCCCGGACCCCCCTTGGCCGCACTCGAGCCCCGACCCCCCTTCCTGCTCAGCCGCCGTGCCCACTGCATGCTCTTCCTCCTGAGCAGCGGGTGGTCTGACGAGTGGGAAGAGGTGGAGACGGGCTCCGAGGAGGTGGAGTTACGATGAGCACCGGTCCGGGACAACAGGGGCTCTCTGGGTTCTCTGGTGTCCTCGTAGTCTTCCACTGTGATGGATACCTGGGACTGTGACACAAACATTACCACATATTCACACACTCACACACACAAACCTTTAATTTCCTTATGCAGCGTAATCCATCTGTTATCACACTGATTTTATTAAATTGCTTTTCACCAGTGCTGTGTCTGATTTCTTGAGACTAAGAGGAATTAATTCTTTCTTATAATACTATACATGAATAATAAACAAGATTCACTCTGTTGCATAAAGTGAATAGTCCAACATTCTTAAGTATCTTTTGTGTAACCAACATAACCGCCATTTTCTATTAAAAAAAATAATATCAGTTCCATCATGTCTAATATGTATATTTCTTTCTGAATATGCAAGTTTTAAATTTCTTTTTAATTTTTACACATCTGTCTCACGTGATGAATAAACATGTCAAAACTAAGAGCTGACTGTGCCTTCATATCTGACTGTCTTCATAACTCTGCATCCACTTGTTGGCAAAACATGGACAGATTGAATTATTTTAAATGAACCTTAAAGAGGTAGTGCACACTTAAACAGCTGTAAACTAAATGATATGACTGTACTGTGATGAAACACATTAGTGCTGGTGTTAATATTGACATTTCTTAGCAAATGTATAAAAATTGGCATTTCATGGGTTGAAAATGTCTCAAGATGCCATCTACTGCTTTAAATCAGCCCTGAACCTCGCAAGGCCAATGCTGACATAGAGTCAACCAGTTGGGACCTGTCTACGTCATGAAATTTATATTAAAAAAAGACTCTAATCAGTGTCAGTCAGTCTCCCCCAAGTCTCCTGACCCACACACTACGTACCCTCCTATAGTTGTTGTTCCCTCACTTGTTGCATTTTTTAAATATGCTGGGAGAGAGGCTTCTAGCAGAATTTGAGGGTGTAGTTACACATTAAAGGGAAATGCATCACTTTTTTTCTATTCTATTGTCATTTCTTTGTAGTTAATGACATAAATAGTCACATTGTAGTGACTTAAAGAGAGTTTATACAGTGGAGAAAACCTTTAGAAAGTGTCTAGAGTTTTAAAAAAGCCGGCTTTATGTATAAAATCTCATAATCTATTAAATTTAATTCTGAGGAATTGAATGAACCTTGTGACCATTCCTCTCTTTATATTTTTAACTCCGCTACAGGTATGGTTTAAAAAAAAGTATTTAGTTTGTTTCCTCCACATCTTTTGTATTGTGGGATGTAATGAACATTGTGGCCTCTAGGGGCCGCTAGCAGGGCTGTAGTGTCTTGCTCAATTGTCCCAGTCAGTCCAGTGGCTTCAACCAGTGGCTTTTGGCCTCAAAACTAACAGCAGCAGCTGACCTCAGAGACTGGAAGCTTATGTGCCTCTGTCCGGTAGATGCCAATGGGAATGTCTCCATTGGAGGAGCAGAGTTTCTGGTAGAGCCTGCCGTAGGTGCGGATCCACAGGTCGTCCTCTGTGATTTTCATCTAGAAAACAAACAACACAATAATCAACCTCAGTTCAAACTCCACAGTGCAAACAGACTGAATTCAAGCTGTTTGTTTTCAGCCACTTACAGCACAGAGGAAACCTGAGCCAGGCATGGAGTCTAAACCCAGCAGCAGCCTGGCGATGGAGATCATGTAGTCCTTCACAAACGACTGGCAGGAGAACATGGCAAACAAGTCAACAGAAATGGATCATATTTGGCATTTTGCCACACTGAGAAACAGGATTTTTGTTGTTAAGTCAGAGTGAGTCGGAGTTTGAGATACCTGGTAGAGGAGAGTGTCCAGCATGCTGACACTGAACACCTTGCCTGCAGCGAAGGGCAGGCGGAACATAAACACCAGGTTGGACCCCTTCTCCCTTTCCTTCTGCAGATCAAACACACACACACACACACACACACACACACAGATTTTTCCCCGATTACACTGGTCTTTGTAGAGATGAGATGATGGACGTTTCTCAGAACCAGACAGTTTGTAAGCATTATCATAAAACTTCACATTTTTTAAATATTATTTGTATACAGAGTCAAGCATCCAGTCCAGCACGTACTGGGCTGAAGGCAACGTAACACTCAGGGTTAAAGAAGTTAATTCTCACACTGACATTCATTCTCACAGCCAATTTTCAGTTCCCAGTGCATCTGACTTGCATTGCCCAAACAAAGAAACGGCTGGAAATCCACTAAAGGTCCTTCCTGCTTTGAGGCAACACTACTAGAAATTTCAAAAACAGTTATCTCATAATAATGTTAATACCCAGACTGAAATTCCTCTTGAGATGCGATGTCAAGCAGTGACTAATTTACTGATTTGTTGATAAATGTTATTGATGCCCAAGGGGGAAATTCATTAGATGCCACACAGAGAGCAACATTAACAACAACAGATATTAAAAAAGGCAAGCAGTGATGAAAAGAACAAAAACCACAAGGCTATAATTAGTTAGAAATGTTCCCTGCAAAACTTTACAATGGTTGTGACAAAGGAAATCAGCGGTTTTTCATCAAAACAAGGCAACATTAGCAGTGATCCAATGAATGTATTTCTAAAAACCACTGAGAACACTAAATAGAGGATGGCTTTCATAATGTGAAACAGTCAGTTCTCGTTACTTTTTCATTATGACTTCTGAAGTCTGGGTTGAGGGACATGGCAGAGAAAGGAAATGGGGGTTTGAAGGTATGAAGCTTTTACCTTTTCCAGTTTGGACAGAGCCAGAGAGTAGTGGTCTTTGACTTTGAACTGCATAAAGCGCATGTTGGCTGGGTGGGTGAGCTCCGTGATGATACTGAGAGCTGGGAACAGTCTGGGAGGAAGAAGCACAGAGACAGAGAGAGAATAAAGGGTAAAAAAAACTATCAAACCTCAGCAGATACGTTAAGCTAGTGTGTGAGATTGCAGAGCATGTCTGGGCAAAGCAGACCTGAAGAGGGTCTGGACATTGACGATGGTCTTTGCATCAGCCATGTAGTCCTCCTCTGCAATCATGGAGCTCTCCTTGTCAACCACCACCATGGTGTCGGCGAACGTCACTCCACATCGCAGCAAACTGTCCAGACTGTGGAGGAAGTGAGAGAGAAGGATGAGTGGGGGGCCATTAAGAAGAGTAAGATCTGTGTTGAAGGGCAGTAAGAATAAAGAATAAACAAAGTCATTTGAGAGGTTTTAAGGAAGATTAAGGAAATAGTAAAAGATGAAAAAGAGGAAGATTAATGAGATCAGCCTGGAGCTTTGGTCTGTCTTACTTGTCGATGGAGCCCACTGTGTAGAACACCATGGGGAACCAACAGATTGCCTCCAGGAAGTCTGCTTCAGGTCTGAACCAATCAAAACACAAATAGGCTTGAGATTCCCACCAGTAGAGATTTATACGTGCCATGATGAAGAGCTAACGTCCCCACAGAGGCAGAGCCCCCTCACTCAGCCTGAGAAATACAACACAGCCAAACTGCCTGCAGAGAAAGCTGAAAATAACAGCACTACACTGGAGTGACTCAGCATTTTATTGCCTTTTTATTGGATTCTACTCTCATTTGGCTGACTGCGTTTGTGTACCAGCCACAAAACACGACACAGGATTGTGGAGAGCTTTGTCCTGAAAGCATTCAGTATTTCACAAATCATGTTTACGGTGACCTTAAATAGCTCAGTTTTTCTCCTCCGCTGGCTATTTAAGTAGGGAACTCATTTTACCATCCTGTGCAACCTAGATTTGTAGCATAGCTGTCGTTACTCACAGCAACAGTTTTGGGAAACACAAACATGTAACCTATTTCAGTTTGAAGCTACGTTTACAAGCATGGCCACCGTGTCATGCCAAATAACGTAGATGCGGCCTTACATGCTCTCCAGCAGCAGCACGATGGGGTTGAGCTCCTTCCTGGGTCGGTAGTAGGCCCGTAGAGGCACAATGAAGTTGTACAGACCATTCCCTGCACTCTCCGCGGACACAATGATCAATTTGTTTTTGAAGCCATAGGAGCGGGCATCCTCAAAAAGGGTGTGGTGACAGGCCTAGGGGAGAAGCAGAGTGACCATGGATGATGGCAGTGTAAACTTGTGAAATAAAGATAGCAAGCCATTTAAATCCCATACCTTGTCCATGCGCAGGCAGCAGAAAGGCATCTTCTCTTGAAGAAGGTGGCACAGCGTAGGCGAGCTGCCAATGTATGGAGAGTTCAGCGGGTATCCCTTCACCCACCTGCAGCACAAGCCCACAGTTACCTCTAAACAAGTTTACTCTTCAACATACCCATGAACGAAAATTCAAACACAGCATCTTCATTGCTTACTCGCAGTGTCGACCCCACCAGTGGGCGCTCTCATCTCTGTCACTGTCCTCCTTGCCCTCTTCTCCTGCCTCGTCCTCTGACTGGTCTCCCAGCAGGTCAAAGGCGGGGTTGTTGACACCGTCCACCAGCTCCAGGACGGGGGCGATGCTGTGCCGCCTCTCCTCAGCTGAGTCTCCCATGGCAGGCAGGGCCAAAGTGTTGGTGCCACCCATCTCCGTCCTGGAGCTGCTCCTGCTTCCTCTTCCGCTGCCCAGCCCGGTGCTCCCCGGGTCCTGGCCCTCTGGGCTGCTGTCACTGGAGTCCTGCAGGTCGATGGCCACTGTGCCTGAAACATGCACCCACAGCCACAGTGATTATCAAGGCAGAGATCAAGATTAAGGTTCAAACACTATATTTGATGTGTTTGCACAGATCCCTGATGATACATACTGTAGCGAGAGCCCTGGAAACCTGTGAGCTGGACAGTTTCATTGTTGTCCACCAGGTGGTGTGTTTGTAAAACCACAGTATCTGACATTTCAGTTCATTTGGCAGTTGCTCTTATCAAGTGTGACTTACAATCAGATACATGACAATTCCTCAGAAAAGCTATGAATATTTTTAATCAGCCAGATAGGTCTCAAATGTGAGAACTGCATAATTCTGACAGCTGTGACTGTGCTGCTGTCTAAGACAGTTTAATAACAGGTTTGCATGTTTGACCAACATAGAAACTGCAAACAGAAGGTCAGTGTGTAAATGTTACACAGTCTTTGTGCCGTGCCCGTCTGACTGACCCATGCTGGCGATGATACTGTGGACTGGCAGGCGGGTGAGTCCATGGTAGATGGTTTGGTGCACTCCCCTGGCATTTCCTCCGGTGCCGCCCCACGAGGGCTCCCTCTGGCCTCTGACAAATGCTGAGTTCTCCTCTTTGGAGATATTGATGTAAAAGCACGTGTCAGAGGCCCCCATGATGTGGCAGGGACCAGGGTTCAGCAGGATGTTGGTGGTGTCCAATCTGCGTACTCCGATCAAACATACTCCATATCTGCAGGCACAGAGACAAGGTCAGCCCTGAACCACGCAGGCTGGTGTGTGTTCTAATTTCTTGGCTTTTTCACGTTATGACTTACTTTTTGTGAGCATGAAAGGAGGCAAAGGTGAAACTCTTGCCCTGGTATTCCCCGAAGAATTTACTTTCCTCCAGGCGGATGTGATGCACCTCATTGGCTGAGCAGCGCCGGTAGGTTCGGTGCCATTGGTCCGCTGAACACGCACCGCCCTCCCTGAGACAGACAAAGAGGTTTGATTGGCCATGTGGGGAAAGACTGACCTTTAAAACACGTAACACAAAGAATCCAGCTCAGCTCCAGGGCCACATCAGAAAATTTTCCACTCAGGATTGCAGATGTTAACATCTTACGTCAGAGCTGCTGATCAATACTTCAATCAGCACACAGATGTCCCAGATGTACACATTCACACAGTTAAGTGGACAGCATTTTTCTCAAGGGGATATGGCTTTAGATGCGGAGGCTAAAGAGGTGACAACAGGAATGTGGGTGGCCTGCGACAAAGACGGCATTATATAAACAAGTGTTATAGTGAATTTGCAGTTTACAAGAACTAAGTGCAAGGCAGGGGAGGAGGAGGACAAATCCTAGTCATGTAGCATTGTCACAGCCAATAAACCAAATGGCATCAAGTCCAGATATAGAAGCATACTTATGAAACACCCTGCTTTTGAATGTTGAACTCATCAGACGCAAGCTATAGAGTATTTGAATTAGTCTTTCTTCAACATATAAATACATGTATTTTCACATATAACCAAAGAGTTTGTCATTTTTAAGTTTTTTCATAATTGAAAAATAAGTATATTGTACTGTATTGGTTCTTGTCTAATTTGACTTATTATAGGAGTGATTGCAGGATTGTTTTTTGTGTGGATGCACTGTTATTCATGTTAATGGCTTTAAGATGACAGTCGCATAAATACCAAGACGTCTTTTGTTTATGGTGTTGTTTCTTGTGTTTGGTGAACCCAAGACAAATTTCCACCCTGGTGGACAATAAAGATATATTCTATTCTAAACCAAAGGAAAGGTACAGGAAAAGTCGTTTTTTGAGGACATCTACTGTCAACTCTTTAACCACAACAATAGCAACAAAAAAAATCATATTAAAACTAGAACCATTTTAATCACTGGTATAGATCTGCTACTTAATACTAAACAGTCACTTCAGCCAGCAGACGAAAGCTGTGAATGAACCACCAAACAAAACTAGGACTCATTCATATTTAAACTTTTTCCTCTCTTGTACAGATTTGCGTAAAGCTTCACAAACATGACATGCTGCCTGCAGTTTACTCAAGTCCCATCCCCTGATTTCTGGGTATTTTAATTCAGATATTTCAAACTCACAAAACATGCTGCCATTTTGAACATCTAAAGTTAGCTATAATGATCATCATTACATTAGTCTTCTAACCACAATTTTGAAAAAACAAGCTTTTTTTTTTTTTCTTTTACAAAATCTCCTCACAGAATCACTCAACACAGCATACAAACTATGGAAGTTGACAGAGGATTTGGGTGAACATTGAGCACAAATGTGCCACAGAAGTCCTGGGTGTGAATACAGATCAGATGCATCCTACCTGTTGAGGGCTTGAAAGGCTCCTACACGTTGCTTGAAGGCCTCTTGGGGCGCCGTTCTGAAAAAGAAAAAACAGAGTTGAGTGACAGTGATGAGACAAGAAGCAGCTCACTTCTGTTCACTATATCTACTATATATTTGACTGTCAAGACTGTACTGTGAACAATCGAATAGAAAGAGGGATAGGGAGAAGGTAAGCAAGTGAACTCACTGTCCTCTGGAGGAGTGGATCAATAGAGTGATGAGGGTCGAGGTACCAGGGCACACACAGTTTAAAGCCAGCATAGCGTACTTAAACTCTTCTTCACACACAACATGATCTGCAGACACAGGAAACAAGAGGGGCAAAGTGACCAAGGTCATACATGCCTTAGCAAAACACAGACACTCACATTGTGCTCCATAAAATGTTTCCCTCTGAACCCAAGTATCCTGCAGTGAATACAAATGTGCTGTTGGAAAAGACTCTCCTGGCCTTGGTCAGTGTGTGTGTACACAATGTATCGTGCATTTCCACTTATTAGACTGTGTTAATGAGGCTCCAGCTTACCACTAAAAGACACAAGCACACACACAATCAGAGACGTCCCTTTGTTATGTTGGAAAATATCTAAATGTCACTTGATGTTAATCTGACACAAATTAGTCAAACTGACTGCCGTGTCCTCCGTCATCCCCTTCCCCCTGCTTAGACACATTCCCTGTTTGCTCCCATAGGATCAATTTTATGTCACCGTGGTAGCCCACCACTCAGTTTTCTGGGGGGGGTGATTGGAGGACCTAGCAACAGGCCAGTGATACAGTGTCAGCCTTATTAAACCACCTTTCACTCACATCATTGAACACAGGCCTGCCTGTGAGCCAACCAGACCAAACTGAACAAACACAGATGACATCCTCTCATTTACCTGCCACACAGCCTTCTCTTGGAAAGGAAAAACCAATAGAGCGATTAATGTTTGTAGTAAGCCAATCAGTGAATCAGGCCCAGGGAGCATCCATTTCCCCTGCTGTGCAATTCTTGATTGCATTATCTTCAGTGATGAGCACACAGGCATATTAGGGCTGCCTTGTTTACCAACAATGTTGAGCTAGGTCCTAAAAGAACAGTATGTGCTCTGTATTAGGAAATAATTGGTGACAAATGTCAGAGCCTGACATAAAGTATCAGACTCAATCAGCTGCCAGTCTGAGTAACAGGAGGCCAGCTGGGATGTAAATGCAGTTTTTAATAAATTAATCAGGTCTGTGTGTGCCTGAAGCTGAGCAGGTGAGAGACATGGCAATTAAAACTACTGATTGTGGCTCTTTTGTTGAAGTACCAATGTCCTTTTGGCTCAGAACAGTACATCATAATGCAGCTCACACACAAACACACAGAGTAGCCTCTTGCTATTCAGCCTGGACGCTGTTACAGAACATCTAAAGCCTGCAAAAGAAAAGGCAAAAACATTGATGTTGTATCTGAGGAGAAACGGCATTCATTATTGTTACACACACATTCCACTCACTCTGTCTGTCTCTTACACATCAACACACACACATTCCTAACTCCCAAAGCACAGACACAGTAGTCACACACCAAATTGAGTCTTTTTTTTTTCCAATTTCCAGTGTCCTCTCTTCACCACTGTGATCCCTTCACTTCCCATCTTCTTCTCTGCTTACCCTTCACCACAGCCCTCCATCCTGCCCTCTGTCCTTCAGGTGCCTGGACTCAGACCAGGAGAGAAACCAATTACTGACCTCGACACACTGCATACACACACACACGCGCGCGCTCTCTCTCTCTCTCTCTTTGCTCTGTTTGTCGCCCTCGATTAGAAGACCATCTCTTCTGCGTGTTGTTTTCTATCACAGACTGGTATTAAAGGTGTAATCCTGTGTGTGCAGATATGTGTGTGTGAAGATGTGGCTATTTGCACCCTCTGCAAGAGGGCAATTACAACCTGACCACAGGTCCACCGGTTTAGCTAATTAAATCAGTAGGCCGTTATTATTTGTGTGAGTGAGCTGCTATCAACGGCGTGCGGCTACAATGAGCCAAGCTCAGGAGAGCGCCTGGCTATTGTCGTTCAAAACATAAACTGGGGAGATATTCAATCAACACTCTGTACCCAATTCTGTTTGGTTACTCAAACGCCTCAGGGTTTCCTGCCCTGCTGCAGCATCATACCGACAGATCTTTCCTAATGAACGCCAGGCTGTTATTAAGCTATTCCTGCGGATCAAATTAAATCTTGTATCTCTTGCTCATTAATGCCTCCCACACCAGCACTTAGTGAGCATTTTCCGAGTGGTGTCAAAACATGGCGTCTGTACTTACAGTAATGCCCATGGCCATGTGACTGCATACTGATTTGCTCTCTGAGTCTACCTATGATGACTTCAGGATTAGAGGGACATCATAGTCAGTCTATTATGAACTTTGTTCAAACTCATGTGTTTTGCGTGTTTAAAGGGGTACTTTACTTTTCACTGTAGTACGACAGGGAATTTCTTATTCAGCACTGACAAGGGCATGGCTATTGGCTATTTCATAAGAAACAATATCATGTTTTAAAATGAATGAGGAGGATATTTGAACATGTCTAACACTATGTCAATGAGAGATAAGATAACACATCAAAGCAATACACATACGTGTTACAGCTGTCTGACTCCCAGCACAGGAGCGGGAGTTTCACCCCACAGGGCTAACTGATAATCATATAATATAGAGCGTGTGTTATCATGGATGAACATGAATTTATCTTTCTACCTGACAATTCCTACCCCACTAATAACAAAGGCCTCAGTCTGGCTGTGGCAGTGAGGTGTTTAAACAGCACTGCAGGGGCAAAGGAGGATTGCCTGCGGGGAGAGCTCGTCTGCCTGAGCAGAACTCATCAAAAGAAGGGGATTTTCTTTGCCAAGGTAGCAAAGTAAAACGTTAATCATTGATAGAGACAGCTGGGATGAGGGCGGCAAGCTAGAATTGAGTTTGACGTTCTCTGGGGCTGTAGGCAGAGAGATGTGTGAGAGAGAGGAGAGGGTGAGAGAGAGTTTGGTTTCTCTTCTTTCACTCGCAGATGATTGACTGGCGTCATCTGTTGAGCAGGAGAAGAAGGGACACTCTCCAAAAGGCAATGTAAAAACTCACAGAGACCCTCAAGAGAGCTTACAGCCAAGCCGAGCCAATCTGTCCAGCACTTCTTCAGAGCTGGGAGGATGGAGAGCTGTTCTGCTGCACAGGCACGCTGATAGAAAAGACAATTTTCAGGCTTACAAATGAAGCGGATAAACTTGGTAGAAAATGGGACATGACAGCTGATGTCACACACAGGAAATAAAGTGCAGACAGGACAACTCAGTTTCCCATGTCATCGCAACGCAACCCTGCAGAAGCAAAATAAAAATGCTTACCTAATCACCACCCATCTTTTACATTGCCATGTATCATGACTGGTGACAACACAATTCAAATAACAAACTGAGCAAAATCACCTGTCAAATTGGGACGGGAAGATGTATTTTTCTATTTTATTTAGTAGGTGTCATCCTATTATTTCCTGAATCCTGATGTGATCAAATAACAGTAGTTGCATCCAAACAGGACAGACACTCACACCTTTTGCTGACACCTCAAGTCACTGCCAGTGTATCTGATTTCACACTGCCCACCTGCAAATTTGACGTGGAACTTGTTCTCTGGCTTGAGAATCTGGACGTACAGGGGGCAATTTGGAGCGAAGTCTTTCACTGCCCAGGCTCGGAGGATTGTCTGATGATCCTGAGAAAATTGGAGACGGAGGAGAGTGAGATGGATGGAGTGAAAACAAGAGGGAGAGAGAGGAAAAGTGCAACAGAGAGAAAGAGAGGTAGAAACCCATCATTAGCAGCATCAGATTGTAGCTCCTCTCTAATAACCCTCTTAAACCACTGACTTCACAGAGCAATTGAATGGCCCTCGCAACATTTCATAGTAATGAAATTCTGACATCCTTCAATGGAGAAGTATTCAAGTCTGCACTGAATGGCCACATGTTCATTTAAGGATGTCAGCATTTCATTACTATGAAATGTTGTGAGTAAACTGAGTAAAACTGGCCCTGAGATAGCTGTTGAAAATTCAGTCAAGGTTAAACAAGACTAAGAGTTTATAGCCATGCTAGCTGTGGGGCTGTACTTCGGTCTCAGCAGTGCTTTGAGCAAAAAAGCTAATGTAAGCATGCTAACATGCTCTCAGTGACGATGCTAACACGCTGATGTTTAGCTATGCCTACCATATACACCATTTTAATTTAGTGTGTTAGTATGCTAACATTTGCTAGTTAGCACTAAATACAAAATACAGTTGAGGCTGATGGGAATGCCATAAGTTTTGCAGGAATTTGGTCATAAACCAAAGTATTAAACAAATTAAAATTTTGACCTGATGATGGTGCTAGAGGAAAAATCAAGGGATCACCAAAGTAATTACAATTTATCCTGAGGGGGATGTGAATGTCTGTCCCACATTTCATGGTAATCCATTCAATAGTTGTCGAAACATTGGACATCTGGACCGACTGACTGACTGACATTGCCATCCGTAGAACCACGCCGCTAGCATGGCTAACAACCAGGTTTACGTTTAGTCAAAGAATTTCACCTATCTCGGTTACCTTGCTACGCTAACACACCTGTGATACAGGTAATTTGGTGGAGTGAGAGTTACTTGTCAAATTCATATTTTATTACATAAAGTTGTTTTGGTGTTTCCTGCTTAGAAAATACCAGGTAATTGCTAAAGTTGAATTAGTTTATCATCAATTTTGACTCACTTATGTTCAATTTCGCTCTGGTTTATTGACATAACAAGTTAAGGAAGGCGTGTGCTGCCAAATTATTCAGTGTGAACTCTAGAGTGCTTATTAAACACTATCATTTCTTTTACTCTCAGCTTTAGTCGTTTTTACTGTGCAATTAATGTTTTAGAGGAAAAATATAAAAATCACCAACCATAAAACAACAAGCACAACAATTCAGCCAATGCAGTGAGATAAATCCACTTGTTTCTGATGCTGCTTTAATACATTTTTTATGAAGCAATGTCCAAAAAAAAAAAAAGCAGTTCACTCCAGAAAAATGTTAAAAGCAAATTAGAAGACATTTTCATTTGTTTTTAGAAAAACAAAATTTTAAGACTTATTATCAGGCAAGAAGTCTTAATATGGATGTTCTGCAGTGTGAGGAGTCATGGCGAAGCAGTGAGGAACATACAGCAGCAATGCGGTCCACTTCAAACCGGTTACTGAGGATAAAGCAGGCCTCAGCATCGTCCATCCTGCAGGCAGTTAGTAGAGCACGTGACCATGGGAGCAAGAGAGATAGATAAATAGAGAGAGAGAGAGAGAGAGAATCAGGGAAGTGATGAGGAGAGGAGACACAGGAAGGAGAACGTTGTCATGTTATTGAGGGAGAGGACAAAAGAGAAAAAAGCAGGACAATAGAACAACAAACGAACCAATGTGTCTTTCAAGCCCACGCCATTTATGGATGAGATTGTAGGAGGCGAGGAGACAGGGAGATTAAACAAACAGGCCGTTACTCCTTTTCTTTCCCTGAGACAAAGCCAGCCTAAGGTGCTGCGGATGTATTATCAGAAACCAGGGGGTGAACAATAAGCAATATGACACAAACTGTAATTACAGCAGTTATGCTGTAGGTGCTTTAGGTGTTAAGCATGAGCTCTGGCCTCTACATGTGCGACCTTTATCTTCAAGGTGTCTAAACTCAGGTCTGCTCTGGGCTCGAGTGTTAGAGATAATAATACTTCTGTACATGCGACACTAAATACTTGTATAAAATCAGATCGTTATTGTTTTTGATCACAGTGACTCACTTGGCCCTCATCAGGTCTTGGTCTTTGAGGGCAGAACCCTGCAGATAGATGACTCTCTGGGCCCACAGAGGGACATGAAGGACCCTCCTAACTTGGACATCCATCTCTGCTGGGCAAAGAATCACCACATAGTGGTCCTACACACACACAAACATACACACACAATTGGTATTGTGGCTGAAAGTTTAACCACAAGCAAGACATTGGCAGGAAGTGTGCTGGATCAGAGGTTTGTTATGTAATATGAGCCTGCCAGAGGGCAGACGCTACAGAGGGGAAAGTAGACATGTGGATGCTTGAGAGAGGCGTACTGAAGAGGATAACAAAGAGCAACCTCTCGTTGAGACCGTGATGGACAATGAATGATAATACTCATCCGTGAAGTGTTTTGGTTTAGTTCATGTCTGCGTCTATTTGTTAACTTAACTGAACTGAAACCGACACAGAGGAAACAAAAAGAGGACCGGAGAGGGCTGGCCCCTACCATGCAGACGAGTTAGCAACACTGCGGAAGAGGAATGTAGCCACTGCAGATAGCGAGTTATCCTCAGCGAGCTCACCGGGTGTCAGGTAAGGCCTGCATCCTTTATTTGTTGTTGGCAATCAAGTTGTTCAGGGTATATGTAGCCTGTTAGTAGCTGATACAGCCATAAGACTTAAATGTTAAATGTTTTAAGATATATGACATGAGAAAACTGTATTTTGAATAATAATTTGTGTCTGACATTTTTCCAAATACAAAAAAGTTCAATTACCTTCTTAAAAATTCTTAAAACTACTAATATACTCCTTCTCCCTCACTGAAAAATCCAGAATCGATGAATATGCAAATATTGTTCATTTCAGAAGTTTAACTGCTGGACACAAGATGTCACCTTCCTCAATGAAAAGTCCATTCTCAGTGTTTGTGCACTGGAGGTTTTAAGTTTCCACACACACACACACACACACACACACACACACACACACACACACACACACACACTAATGATGAACAAGGAGATATGCACACATGGATGCACCCCCAAGCACACACGTCTGCTCCATCATGAAGAAGACAGCAGTTTGATCTGTGCTACTGCTGAATTAATCCTCTGCTTTAACCTCAGCTGCTCGGGGGGGATTACCGACAACAAACGTACACAAACACAAGACCCCCCCAACGCCCTCTTGTACTACTTAAAACCATTTGGAGAGACCTGAAGTCGGGGGTGAGCGAAGAACTCATTGAGGAAGTCCATGAGGAGGTCGATCTTGAGACAGCTGACACACAGCACCACGTGTTTCTCCGTCTGCGCCCTGTAGCGGCTGTAGTTCCCCCCGGACTTCTGCCGCTCCATCCACAGAAAGGCCAGCTGCTCGAACTGCATTCAGGACGATATCCATCACATTCAACAGATGGAAATTGGATTAGGTTAGCTGGAATACAGGGAGGAGCCAGGTGGTACATGAAAAGAAAACAATGCCTTGTACTGTCTAGCGTTTCAGTTTGATTAGGGAGAGTGTTTGGGGGAATTAAGAAAAGTGGAGATTTGGTTTAGGATGGTGGCTGAATGGAACATGATAGCAGAGATTAATAGGAGAAGGGTGGTTATGGAAATGACAGTAGGCCTGAGCAAAATTGCACTGTTTTTTTAATGTGCTGGGGAGGGCCGGGTGGATAGATGGATGGTGGGATTTTACAGATAAAGAGATGCAAGAAAGAGTCATAGAATTCAAGAGAGTTTTTGTTTTTTACAGATTTCCACTGAAAAATACCCAGATATTTTACAGTGAGCACATTGGTTTAAACGTATTCTTAGCACAGATTAAAGCTGCAAAAAGATGCTGATGAGTGTAGATGTCCTGCAACGAGCAGGGCTCAGGAAATGTTTCAGTACCAGAAAATGCAGAGATAAATTTGCAGAAAACAAAAATGAGCTTCTGATTATGCAATAGAGTAAGATTGATACAGCTCTCTGTACACTAAGTATGAAGCTACACTCAGCAGCTAGTTAGCTTAATTTAGCACAAAGACTGGAAAGAGGGGGAAGCAGCTAAGCCTGGCTCTGTCCAAAGGTAAAACAAATCGGCCTACCAGCACCTCTAAAGCTCACTAATTAACATGTTATATCTTATTTGTTTAATCCAAACATTAACCAAAGTGTAAAAATGACAATTCACTGTTTTACGGGAGGTTTTGGCCTGGACTATTTCTTGGTTGCCAGGCAACCATAGTAGACTTCAGGAAGTTACTGGTCCTGACCGAGAAATAGTCTAGATCATAACACCTCGTAAAACGACCAGTTGTTGTCTTTGTTACCTTTGGACAGAGCTAGGCTAGCAGTTTCCCCCCGTTTCCAGTCTTTGTGCTAAGCTAAGCTAACCAGCTGCTGGCTGTATCTTTATATTTACCATACAGGCGTGAGAGTGGTCATCTAACTCTTCGCCAGAAAGCGAAAAAGCACATTTCGTATAATACTTTAAACTACAGAGTGGTTTTATTGCAAGGGGTATTTTAAAAATCAGATTTTAAACCAGATTTATGTGGCATTGATTTTTGAAGTTCTGGATTAATAATAAAATACCAATGAAAACAAAAATAATCGGCTCTAGCTATAGTTAAAACTGCAGTTAGTTCACTCTCTGAAAGCCCTTTGCACACCTGTCAACTCTATTAATATTTAAGGTAAAAATGTTTGGTCTTAACACCCAAATTTCACTCATTTTCAATGATTTTTTTTCCAAGAATGTTACTGATTTAAGTGAAGCCGATACTAAACAGGTGACGAGCTGATGTATTGAACCCTCTGCCTGCTGTAATGGAGGTCCTCAGCTCTTGAGCAGCAACGAACAGCTGATAATGTTTCTAAACATGCCACGTCAGCAGAATTCAATAGACACAGTTCATTTGTGTGCTGTTTTTGTCTGGGAAGTAATCATTTTGCCCCAGATAAATTTGATCAATTTTGAGCTGAGATAATGTCAGCCCGTTAAAATTGGACAACATCGTCAGGCCACACACATCCATACAACAATAGTGCCATTATTTGTGTACAGTCAGTTCTCGATAGCACCAACTGTGGTATCATCATCATGTAACAATCAGGCCTCTATTTTCGATTATCGTGATTTGTTTCAAGGAAAGTCTCCAAACTGGTGAAACTGGAATTGGAAATTGGAAACGAGGAATTACCAAAATGGTTGTTTTTTTTTAAATCTTATTTTCAAATCAATATCCTTTTAAGGCTCCCAATGACACAAAATGACTTGTCAAGATGTACATTTCCTGTGGTGTGTTGTGGACAGGTACAGGAATATGCCAAATAATGAGGCAGCAGTAAGAAAAAGACAGTAGATGAATCCTGATGTGCTCTGTGGCTCCCCTGTGCAGCCTGGAGACATGGTCATGGCAGGACTCAGAGTCAGACAGACGGATCTCTCTCTCTCTCTCTCACATACATACACACACACACACACACACACAGAGTGGGGTTTGGGGTTGGGGCTAAGGGGGGCGAGTTTCTAAATGTCAAGGGGTATTTATGGATGAAAGATGGGGAGAGGGCATGGGGAGGATGACATGGCATCCATGTTGTTGATGCACGGATCGCCATTTCTTTATGAGTCGGCTCGTGCAAGTTCAGCCAAAGTATCTTCATGCTCATGTCTTTTGTTTTTGTGAAGGTTTTTTTGTGAAGATGTTTGCCACCACCCGGTCACGGCTGATGGGAAAAACAAAACAGTGAGAGCGTGTTCAATAGCCGGTTGATCAGGCACGCGTGGGATGCAGCCCTACACCTACTGCTTATGTGACGCGATTAAAAAAAGAAAAGCTATCAAAGATGTGCTGCGCCATCGCAAAAGAAATCCAATTTATAACAAAACAAGAATGTCAGTAAAGTTATTAGTAATATTTGAGTGTGATTTCCTGGCCAGAGAGCCCCTCCTCTGACTGCAGGTACAGTAAACACACAGAGGAAATTCCTCCTGTTAGCACTTTCACATCTTTTGAGAGACACACAAGTATGCCAGCTACCTCAGGGATAAAAGGTTTGCACAAATATGAGGAACAACCATTAAGTTACAATGCAACTGATACGTTTGTCAAGGCGTTTTTATCAGTCTTTGTACAAATAGTGTGTGTATGTGTGCGTATAAATGGTTCCTGAAGTTCCCTCTATGGAGCAGCTAAATGACAGGAGAGGGATTTGGGGAATTGAGCGAGTAAGGAAGACACTCTCTCTGGTCTCTGAATAAAAATAGTGCTGTAAATCTACGTAGGATGCAATGAGTCACCACATTATTGTGCAGGGGGGATACAAGAATTTTTAGTCTTAACAGAGAAAACTTTACTGTAATGAACTTACCAAAGAAAACAAATTGGCTTTTGTGGATTGCAAAGCTATACCATGTCTTAATTTTAGGAGAGATTGTAAGATTTTTCTGATCACTTTAAAGGCACGTCTGTGCTCAGTTTGTCTGAGATTTTTCTACCTCCATATAAACTGGAGGACAGCCTGGCAGAGCCCTGTTGGCAGCTCCACAAGTTAAATTGAAAATAAAATATGAGATGGGTTTTTGCCTTCAGGGCTCCTCAACTCATCAAATCAATGAGGGTTTTTTGGATCCCTTTTAAAAACTCACTTTTAAAGCTTTCTGTTACATAGTGATATCTTATTTGTTGAATTGCATTACATTCAAACTTTACTACTGATTGCATCTCTTTTTTTTATCTACTGTCTGTGCATGTATTAGAGGTTATCACCATTGTTTCTCACCTGGATGGGAAGCACAATGAGCGCCACAAAGATCATGATGACCACCAGGAGCTGCGAGGGCCAGATTTGGGGGGTGACATCTCCAAAGCCCACCGTGGAGAAGGTGACCACGCAAAAGTAGAGCGAGTCGAACAGGGTCAGGTTGTTGCCCGCTCGCTCGAGGTGTTGGATACCGCAGATGCTGATGGAGGTCGGCAGGGTGGGAAAGATGGAGAATGTAAGAAGAGGAAGTGAGCATCACTGAGAAAGAGACTTTACATGCTGGGTAAAGTATAGGTGCCTGTGGGGGCCATTATACATGGAGAGCTGATGTCTTTCACGCCTGTGCATATATGTGTGACTTTGTGTGCGTGGAGATGGGGGTGGATGCATGCTTGAGCGCCTTTGTGGTATAATGTATATTTGTGTATATAGGTGTGCGAGTGCAAGCTGTGCGTATTATTGTGCTCTTTAAGGGATAGATGAGTCAACAGGCAAATGTCAAACCTGAAATGGTCAGAGAGCTTAATTCATGCTGTGTGTAGGATCTTCTGGATTAGCTCAGGCTTTCACACCAGATATGCACCGAGCTGACACATCCTCCACTGCACTGAAGCAATCGCCACTTGTCATTTCAGAGCACTATCTCACTCTCACAGTTACCAATACCTCTCTGCTCTCTGTCTTTTTCTCTCTTAACTCCAGGAGGAGCATTTCTTAGCCTCCTATCTCATTTTGTTCTGCATGTATCCCGCTATTGCTTTGCGTCTCTTGTCAATTTCACCCTCTTTCTGCTCCTTTCCTCACCCTGTCCACAGCTGTGACACCATTCACTTCTTGTCCAACCACAATTTAATGTCTCTTGTGTCACTCTTTTCATTCCTTGTTGCCCCCCTCTCAGTTCAGTATCAGCAACGAGGGTACGCACCACGTAAACATGAGACAGACCAGCGTGCTGATGAGTATCACCACCTGGTTAAACATGGCTGAGTGTGTCCGCTGGATTGCCCTGTGGAGATCATTCTGCAGAGAGACACAGTTATGAGTTGTATGGAAACGACAACAGCCCAAGTGCTGCATTGTGTGTGAAATGAGGATAAATAAAAATAAAAAACAATGGATGAAATATAAAAATGCACTAAAAAAGGAGATGAAAATGGCAAAGTGTTGGAATATATGGAGCAGAGAGGGAGACAGTTTATTGAAAAATTTGAAGCAAGCTTAGTTAGCTGGATGTCATATGACAGATAGAGGTAGGGAATGTGAAAAGCTTTAATACCAAACCCAAGGTGCAAGTTCAAATGTTTTGTGATTGATTTACCTCCATGGCAGAAATAGCTGGTGAGCTGAAATGGCAGAGACAGAGAGGGACAATCGCATGCCAACAAAATAACCTAACAGAGATGTTGAGATGAAAGTAATGGGAAAATTGGATAGGGAGATAGTGCTTCACTCACTATCATGTTCTCCAAAGCGTGTTTGGCCAGCCAGCAATTGAGAAATACAGGGATGAAGAGATTTCTGAAGGAGGGCAAAATCACCTGTCGAGAAGAGAAAGCTTCAGTCTGGTTGGCTCTTTGTCTCATCATTTTTTTTTCATATGTTGTATACAGTTACAGGATCTCTTGCAAGGAAAGGTGTCGGGTGAGCATGTGCCTGTTGTGATATCCTTTCTGTATTACTGTAGCAGGTATTAAACGTGTGATGTGTGTTCAAGAAGGGAGGATGGCACTGCGGTGCTTGAGTGCTGCCAGTGCTCTGTAACGCATATCCTTCCACTCACAGTGATCATGAAGGGAACGGCGCTGATCATCTCCAGAATGAAAGGGACACGTAATACTTGCTCCCAAACGTTGCCCTGGAAACACAAACCACACACAGGGGTCAGGAAACTCCATTGTCATGGCGACCTTGGGGGATTACCACATAACAGGCCCGATTGCCGAGAGTAAGGGGAAGGGGACAAATTGACCGGCTTTTGCAGCATAGAATAGATCGGGATGTATAAGGGTTATACAACTCTCTTGTGTCCTTTGAGAGAAAAAGCAGCGTTACTCAGTTTCCTCTAAGCTTTGCTGTTCAATTAAGATGTCAGCCATGGCTGTTTTTATGTGTCTGCCACCTGCATATGGCTGACCTGAATCTGACTAGTGTAGGTGGACAGGCACAGGGAATGTCCACAGGAATCAGTCAGCTCTAAATGCTAAGGCCTCTAGCCTCCAGAGTAATCTACAGAGTGAGCCCTTTATAGGCTTATAGTGTCAAGTACATCAAAGGCAGAGCAACCCGTTGATGGATCAGCCCCCCACTACAGCAACACAGGGGCCTCCCCGAAAGTCTTTCTGATGTGTCAATAATAGGATGGTGCTGAGGAAGCCTCAAGGCCCGCTGAGGTGCTTTCCAAATGCAAGAGCAAAGGAGCAGCATCAGGGGAGAAAGGAAGACTTCAGTTTAGTAGTGTAAACACACAGAGGAGTGCAAAGTGGACAAACACCACCCTCAAGCATATTGCATGCCTGCACACCCACACACACACACACACACACACACGCCACACATGTAGACATCATAGCCACAGACATCACAAAAGGCTTCAGATTGGCCATTGGGGGCCACGAATAACTCACCTTGTAGCTGAGATACACGAGCAACATAGTTTCTGAAAAGCTGATGAAAGCCACAAGCACCTGCAAAGAGAGAGAGAGAGAGAGAGAGAGTTGAATTGAAATTGAGAGATGCAGACACAGAGAGGAGTCGAGATAGTCGGAGAGAGACCAGAGCAGAGAGAAATTAGGAGTCGGAAGAGATGGAAGAGGAGAGCGTGGGTGGAATCAGTAGGCGTGCTGATGATTGAGCTTCAGAGGGAACAGGTTTAAGTGAAGCAAGAGACAGTCTGGTGTCTGATTGTGTATATATATGTCTGTAATCTTGCTGGAAGTGTAAATACTCTTGTCATCTAAAATGATCTAATGTATTTAAGCCCTGAGCTCATGTGACGTGAATGAAATGGTTATTAACCAGTGAAAGGAATGCAGAAATTATGATGTGCGTGAGTGCGTTCATGTATGCGCAGATATGTGTGTAAACAGACTGAGGCCTTGTTTACACAGGAGTGTACTGATCTATCTGACCTGCAGTGCCCACAGCGGTAGAGGTCTGTCCACCCAGATGATCAGTTTCCTTCAGAGCGGGAGAAGAGGAAAGAATAGAGAGCAGAGGAGAGAGATGTGGCAAAAAAAAAAAGAGACAGAAATTAGACTGCCCAACACAATGACACTCACCATGAACACAGATCATGTCACTACATAAACTTTAATTATCCTGTTTACAACTGAACAACAGTGGTGGAGTGCACAGCTGCCAGTGTGCTCATATTGTAGGAGAAAAGTAATATTCACACAGTCAAATGGAAATTCACAGACTTATTGTGAGAGAAAGGCCATTTTTTTCTCTCCCAAAGACACCCTGGGGCTTATCACGGCTGCTTGACTGCCAGCGCACTGATTTGCTCCTACGAGTCTGCTGCCTGGAGCAGGAGGTGGCCCATCCCTTTCCTGAGCTCACTCTGTCAGGCTACTTATTCATGTGGAGCCAGAGCTTAGCCAGTGTCACCAGCCACCAATTAGATCAATAGGTCCCTGAGCAGGAGACATGGCAGAGCCTCAGGTCCACCTACACTTCCTGGTTTCTCCCCCTCTCTCTGTTGCTGTATATTACATGCTTTATCTCCACTAGATCACTGTTGATTAGGCCGCACAGGCACTACATACATATTATGTTGACAGGTAATCCATACAGTTGGATTGTGACAAATGAATGTGGATCTGTAATGCTCAATATCAGCATTGTGAGTTGCATCAGTTAAGTGAAGTTGCATTGATTGCATTGATTGCGTTATATGTTTCCGACCAGGGGGCTGGTGTTGGGGATGCCAGTCCTCCAGGGTGTGCGGTTTCATGGTCCTTGTCTGCAGGCTGAAGCCATCACTCCTAATTAGAGACTCACATGCTTACCAGTCAAACTCACTCCAGGGACGGGATGATGTGTTTTGTTTGGTGCAGTTTGCTCCGCTGACGCTGCAAGGGGGAAAAAACAAACAAACAAAAAAGGCAATGAAAGTAAGTAACTTCTTGACCAGCTTCTCTGGACCCTCAGCTCAGTCCAAATATCACTTTACTTTACTGATTGCATCTGCACCCCTTCTCTTCTACCACCATCATCTCACATCCAATCCTTTTACAGGATACTCTATACACACACACTGTTATCTATTGACCTAATGCACTTGTTCCTGCTATCAGGCCTCCACACTCGTTTCATCTCACTAAGCCCCTGTTATCACCATTTCTCTCACCAGTCCTGTCTTTCTGCTTGCGGGTTGTCCAAAAGGACTCGGACAATGTAGAGGAGGCAGCTCAGCACTTTCAGAGCAAAGTTAAACATTCGCACCCGCAGACCTGCAATGCAGAAAGAAGACAGTCGTTTAAAATAAATATCAGCAGCTGAATTTATAGACACATTTTATTTAATTTTTAATATGATTAAACATTTTTTTAATATTCTTCATGCATGATTTAAAAATATGAGACTGAATAAAGCTCTGTAAGATTCTTTGAAGGAGTTTAATACTCTATGCACCTAAGATATGAATAAAGGTTTTAGAAGACACAGCACAAATAAAAGAAAAGCTCTGGGGAACAAATAGCACCTCACAAACCATTTATCATCACTACCAAAAAGTTCACCAGTCACTCAGATTGTTCTCCAAAATACGACTCATCACATATTTTTAATAAAGCATGTGCAGCCCTGGTTGACTGACAATGGTTGGTTTAATATAGCAGAAAATGTATTCAGTATTTTATCTTGTTTAACCCCTTAATAAAAAGGAATGAAGGCTATAATTATTTAATATCAAACTAATTAAGAACAAAATAAATCTGACTAGACACCTGTTTCTACTTCAAGTTCAGGTTTTATGAATATGTATTTTTTTTATGTCTTTATGCATACAGGAGAAAATAAATATAAAAGTATGACATTTCCATGAATGAGTCCACAAATAATCTAAATCTCTACACAGACATATAGAACAGTCACAAAGAGTGGACAAGATGAACAACTGGTGATGAAATGCAGAGCAAGAATGACAGCACATCACACACTAAAACGAAACACATCTTTTCAATCAAAAATAAGAGCAACTCATATGGAAAGAAAACAGGCAGCAGACAGGAAATTCAGCCAACTTATTACAGACAGACAAAGGCAACTCACTGGATCTTTGGTTTTTGATGAAGAACAGCTTGAGGCGCTCCTTGAAAGTGTTCTCATTCACATAGAACTCTACCTGCACCCTAAGAGAGGGATGGGGAGATGGGCAGAGACACAGAGAGAGAGAGGGCGAGATAAGGAGGGAGCAAAAGATAAAAAATCAGGAAAAGTACGCAGGAGGCGCTGCAGGTGATTGAAGAGATGAAATACTTATTTTATGGAGTCAAGTCAAGAGACAGAAGAGAGGAAACAAGTGGAGGGCTGGGAGATAAAAGAGGATAAAATAAAGGTGATGAAGAAAAAGTGTACAATTGAGCAAATTGGAGATAAAAAAGGGCGATAATGATTATTCGAACACTGAAAAGTATGGAAATAAGACACTGTGTCTGGCTGCATTAAAGACTAATGGGTTTTGGAGGAAATGGTGTTCCTGCTTGTCCGCCTGCCCATAGGCCCAGACAGCTGCAGTCAGTCTCGTTATCTCCACTGATTAAATATAGAGCAACAAATTACTTCCCTCTGATGTTTCTGCTGAACATGGGAGGCCATAATTACTGCTCTTTCTCCTTTTCCATTCTGGCACCCTCCTGTTAGAGGGACACACACACACACACCTACTGTAGGCTACACACACAGGCTTAAAATACACACCTGCAACCAGGTAATTAGGATTATTAGACCATTCATACGTCCATCTGACATGGACGCTCATGGAGAGACATGATGAAAATGACAAAGAGACGCTCTTCAGACAGCTCTTACATGTGTATAAAGGACACATAGCCAGACAGACTGAGGGTGACTGTATTTCCTGTCTGACCACCTCAGGGGAGAATTCTCAGTAGCTCTCCTTTCATCCTATGGAGGGAAGAATGAATGACTCAGGTCGAGGATGAAAAACGCTAGGCCCGGCTCACTGGTGGTCTCCTCACAACACACAGACAGATGAAAGAGAGGCAGAACAACTGCAATCTATTCTCCTGTCTGCAGGAAGTGGAAGAGATGTGTGTGTGTGTGTGTGTGTGTGTGTGTGTGTGTGTGTGTGTGTGTGGTGATGGTGGTGAGGGTGTATTCCCAGAGTTCCAGAGTGATGCTATACCATCACACCACATGGTCAGACACACACAGACCAAAACCAACGCCGCACTTTCCCAGCAACATTTGGGGGTGGTGGGGGTAACTTTCCTCTTTGTTGCTATGGCAACGTGGTATTCGTTGTCTTTTCCCTCCCTCTCACATGAGCAGATGTGAGCAAACACACACTGGTGAAGTGTGTACAGCCATCGGTGCCGATGGTGCCGGCTCCAACTTGTTGACGGCTCCCTTCGCTCTGAGGAGCCTGCTGACAATAAGGTTTTTGCACACATGATGGAAAACAGAAGAACATGCAGATACGCACAGCTCCCCAGGCTCGCGAAAGCCCAGGGGTGTGTAATTGCACCTTTTGATTAGAAAATGACTTTGTATGAATTGCTGGAGAGATGGGACGCCCTGCAGTATTTGCAGTCATAGACAGTGTGGAAAGTAAGGAAAGATTTTGTGCGTGTGTCTGTGTGTGTGTGTGTGTGTGTGTGTGTGTGTGTGTGTGTGTGTGTGTGTGGTGAGTCGTACTGAGCTAATCGACCATATGACTGAATGAGTTCTTTCATGCACAGAGCAATCAAACAGTCAATACCATGGTGGCAATAAGCACAGGGAATCATTATCACCAGTTTCTAAAGCAGAGTTGAAGTTATGTCAAAAATAATGTAAGTAAGCTAATCAGAGATAGGTCTTAATCAAAATTTGAGAGATTTCAAATGGTTTACACTTGAATGATGTTCAAGACTAAGAACAGTAGTTAACAGTAACAGTAGTAAGAAAACAGTGTTTCCATGCAGCGTAATATTTTTGTGAACAAAGGTCAGTTCAGGCAGCTAAAACTTCAAGGCAGGCAGAAGTGATAGGGATATTGTTTTCTCCTTAGATAAGAAAACATGCGGCTGGATGTTCAACAAGAACTTATAAACCTAACTTATAAACTTTACATCCAATGCAAGGCCAGACTACTACCAGTGAAATGTTGGCAGCACCACAGGACTCACTTAGCACTTAACGAGGACACAAACCCTCCCTCCTTCCTTCCTTCCTTCCTTCCTTCCTTCAAAGATCACTATCAGGAACCACAATAAACTTTTTTTCTGTTTTTATGGTGTACATATTCTATTCTTGCGCACATTTAATTAGAAAATAAGTAAGTATCAAATATAACTAGGTTTTTATACAATGATGATGTAATCAAGATGATTGAATTACTTATTACAAATTAAGGAGGGTAATCGGTCGTCTGTGACACATTACAATTTCAAAAGTAACCTTCCCAACCATCTATAAAGAACTAAAGCCATCCTGTGTTCAAGCACACACCCGAAATTATGCCATTATGACTACAAATGTGCATTTAGTTAGGTTTCCCACAGCTAAGTCCTACTGGCTCTGATGAGATCATTGCACATGTGTTGCATGTCTTCTGAAAAGCTCCACTGTGGCAAGTTTCGGGTTATCATCCTCATAACAAACCAAAATGGTAAAAGCTTTAATGTTCGCTTTCCCTCAAGCTAATGTCCTCTTTTACAACCATATCCATCAGGCACTGCACCTCCACGCCTGACCATGACGGTGTTTTTCTATCCTTCGCCAAATCTCCAGTTTCTTATTGCCTGTTTACTATTGCCTTAAGACACTTAAGGTGACATACGTTCCTAAATCCAGCCATCCATGCGTTTTTTCATCCATCAAGTCCTTAAAGCCTCTTCAAACTCGAAGAAGAAGAGAAGAAGCTGTGTTAACCACCCAGGAGAAGAGGATAATTTCAGAGGTCATTTTGCCCTTGATGTTTTTTCTCTAAGCGAGAGCTTTTCCGCTTGAGTGTACAACTGAGAATGAAAAGTAAAGTGGAAATATAGCCCAATAAAGACTTGAGCTATGGGATAGATTGAGAGTCGAGATCTTTAATCTAAGGGGACGATGGGTGAGAAAAACACATTAAAAAAAAAGAGCATTATTTCAAAACAAAAGACACACAAGCACATCACGATGGCACCTCTGGGCAATAGCCACATATCAGCCCCCAAAGACCCTCCAAAAAGCACAGGGAAAATAAATGATTGGATAATTGTTGAGAAAAACTGCTTTGGGACACTGTGACACAGAAAAAACACATGTTGATACATTTCAGTGTATCATGTAAGAGTCACCATGGTAGAATAATCTCCTCATTCAAAATATAGGTTTATCAAACAAATTATTTTGAGTCATGCCACTAAGATCATCTCACTGGCTTTAATAAAGAAAAAGCAGATTTAACAGCTGGAAACAAGAGAACATGAAGAAAGGGGCATGGCATTACATTTCAAACCTGAGCCTGGAGAGAATTTGCATCCCGGCATTTGCATGTACACTGAGAGTAGAAGTGGGAAATAGAGAGAGAGAGAGAGAGAGAGAGAGAGAGAGAGAGAGAGAGAGAGAGAGAGAGAGAGAGAGAGAGAGAGAGAGAGAGAGAGAGAGAGAGAGAGAGAGAGAGAGAGAGAGAGAGAGCATAGAGCAGACAAAAATACAGACAGATAAATAGACACAGACAGATGGACAGAAAGACAGAGGGGGACATGCGGAGGAGGATCTTTGCGAGAGAGAGAGAGAGAGCTGAACCTTGTTCTCCTGCTGCTTCCACCCATGCCTGTGCTCCATAATGACACAGCACTGGCCATCTAATGACACAGTGGAAGAGTCTAAAGAAACCCAAATCTATGCGTGCACAACAGCACAGCATTGGCTCATCACAACCTCCACACACAACTCAGAAATGGAAATAATGTAACCAAGTAAAAAATTCTACCACAGTAAGATCAATGATAGCGAGGTTTATTTGGTCTAATTAATGGAAAGCAAGCAAAAATTAAAATTCATTTTGAAGCATGCCTTTGGAAAAAAATTAATCCATAATAAATATTAAAACATGCTGTAAGGAAAAAAGGGATGAATCTGAATGCAATCAAAAGAGAGAAAAATCAATCATAAATAGGGATACAAATTCAGGTACTGTGTAATGTGGACCGCTGTGATATGGAAATGAGGACAAATGACTTTCCTGGCATTTATTTCACAAACCTTTGCAAGGTGTACAGATTAGAAGTGCTAAGACAGACATCAGTGCACCAGTGGAAATGTTATTTTTTACAAAGCTGTTTCCATCAATTGGAGGAAGCATGGAGAACCATTCTACGGAGAGACTCTGATGGCCATAAACCAGTTTGAAGTTTATTACCCAACATACTGTATTGCTTAAGATGAATGGGTGAATAGGGAATCCTCTGAGAAAAGAGGGCACAGCTAAAAGAGCGAAGGCTGGAGAGAGTAGACAAAAACATACAATAATAATATACACAGACTACAAATGATGGCAGGAGAAATTCAATGGGATGACAAGAGGCAAATAAATTGCACATCACCACGGGGCCACTCTAACAGCTTAACAGAGGCAAGGTGTACTCATCCAACCAACGGTTGACAGGACAGCTTGTCCCTGACCCAGATACACAACCATCACACACATTAGACCGTCAGGTGGAGAAGAATAAAGAAGAAAAAGAAAGGAAAAAGGAGAATATGTGCACACATCTCTGCTAAATAAAAATCCTTTTCTTGTGGTTAAAAGGCACATTTTTCTTTTAACGCTGACAATGCATGAGTTCATGCTGACTGAAGAGTCAGATGAAAAGAATGTCAATTCTTTTTCAATACCACTCGTCATTGCTGCCACAAAATTAATTTAACACTCCAATGAAACAAGCAAGTACTTTCATAATAACTTAATGATGACTGAGACCTTTAAAGAGTCTCTTTCTCTCCTTGTCTTTTTATCTGTGTAAAACTACGGGAGAAAATCAACCAGTCTATATCATGACCGATTTATCTACTATTTTATACTACTATATTATTTACTATTCTACTATGTATACTTACTGTTTATAGTCTCCAACAATCACTCTCTCTACTCTACCAGCCAGGGCAAAGCACAGCAGGAAAATGACAGCCATCATTTACAAGAAATGTGTAATATATCCCACAGTATATTGACAGTAAGTAAGTGTGCACTGTAGCCTTCACTCAGAGCCATTTCCTGAACAACCCCTGGGTTCCTATGGATTCAAACTTTCCATACATCATCAGTGGAATAGCTCCAGCCATTCCTCCCCCCTGCTCCCTGACGTAAACCAGCCATGCCTCATCCTTTCCTGAAATGATCATGCTTAGAGGAGGATCTGCTGACACATTCAAGTAGTCTCATTTGTTTACCTGAAGGAGGAACAGAACACAATAGTTGAATTCACAGAAAAGTACTATTTGGGTCCACGATTTGCTCACTAAAAAAACACCCCATTTGTCGTTCTACTGTGAAACAAAATACAGCTTAAATTGATGCGCAACTTAAAAGCCATCCAATGACATTCTATCTCCCCGTCCTTTCAGATTACATTGGCCTCAGATGTGCACAGACGTTTAACATTTGATCAAATCAACGCGAGATATCAATCTGTTTCAAAGTCGTCTTCAAATCACCACTTTGAGGTTCACATGTGCGACACAAAAGGAGTGAAACATGAGAGGAATCATCTCTATTGCCTTTCCCTGGTGTCTCTGGGGCTGCTTGGATTTGAAAGTCCTGCAGTGTATGACGCTAACACGGTTTGGGAATAGGGGAGCTGCGATCGGTGGACAACTGTGTTTGTGATCCCCTACAACAGCGCGGCACAGCAGCTCCCTGCCCCCAATCTGATGCCACGGGGCCTTCCAGCAACATCGAACACCGCTAGAGCCCAGAAGTGCTCAGACACATGCTAGTCAGCCCCATGGCTATGTTAGTATCCACAGCAGGAAGGCTCTTAAGTGTTGACAGTGCTCGTCTAACTGAGAGGCTGGTTAGGGAATTCAATATCTAGCTTATTAAAGCCCAGTGGAAGCAAAAAAAAAAGCTCTAAAAATAAAAGAACCATGAGTGCTAGATGACTACCAGGGACACACCCTGTACTGACTATGTTCTCTTAACAGCCTTGGGCTATTGTTCATCAGTGTTAACAATGAAAAAGGATAAAGCTAAAACATATATCCAATATGTGTCTGTATCTTTTACTGTATATATATATACAGCAGATAAATGTATCTACACCCAGCCACAGGATGCAGGGGTTGCTGGAGTAAAAGTACCAACAAATCAAATTTAATGAACTCTGATTGTGCGACCAATTGTGCGATTGTGTCTCTCACTCTGCCTTCAGGTAATGTCTTCTCTCTACTGTACACAGCCTTCTCACAAAGAGAGCGGCGTCTCATGTTCACCAGGCATCATGTGCGCAATATCCTTTGCAGCAGGATCACGCTCAGATTGTATATGAGCCCACCATGCCCTCTCATTTGTTCTCATATGGACCTATCTTTAATGTTCAGGCCTACTGGCAACCTTTCCTCTTTGGCAACATTAATTAGGATGTTGTTTTTCGAAGCTTTTTTCTGATTAATAGGAAGGGACATTCGTCAGGCCTGATGCTTTGGTTTTATTAGCCCGTCCCACTCTAGGCCCCCAGCTTCCCATCGACTATACAGAGCCCTCCAATTAATTTCCATTAGCAACTGGGTGTTTTTAAGTTAACTTCGCTCTTGTTGTTTACCGGCAGAATTATGTGCATGGCTGTGAGGACATGCGCACGAGTCATGAAAGAAGTTATGAGGTCTGCATGCTCCCTTATCACCACTTCTCTCTCACTCAGCCTCAAATCTGATAAAATCACCTTTTCACAGAATGACTCTTCTCATCATGCAAGCCATTTGTATTGCTAATAACCTCCCTTTATGCCAACTCTGGCTCTGCAGACATGATGCATAATACATTAATGATTCTGCAATTCTTGACAGAGATAGCTATCAGCCTTCTAAACTATATTATAAATGATATGACTGAAATTTACATGAGCTCTGAAAGGCTCCCTAAAGGACTCCGGCTTCCACCTTATAGTGAGGTCAAAGCATAGTAACTGGTATGAATATGGACAATATTGATGGATCATGCTCTACATTGGCTTTACTAGATTAAAGCTTGACTGGAAGAATTAAAAGGGAGGCAAGGGGAGTAGGAGCATGGGGAGAAAGGATGGCGGAGAGTAGACTGAGACAGAGATTGAGTGAGAGAAGACGTGGAGGCGACAGCCAATAAGAGATTGTTCTAAGGACAAAAGGCCGTCATTTGTATGATAATCCTGGACTCTGAGGAAAGCTCCCGCTGAGGGTTTCTATTGTGGAGCAATGGAGACTCTGTTGCATTTCATTTAATTTCTAACAAATTAGACATACAAGCAGAGCTGGGCTGGCTGCATGTGTGTCTATATGCTGTTGATGAACAGACTATCAACTCTGAGAAGAATTGCATATTGCTCTGCAATGCTGGAACACAGTAATTGCTGTACGTTGAGCCAGAAAATTAATTCTTTTGAGAATTCGCAAAATGTATAAAACAAGTTCATTTGCCCACAAAAAGCGCTGAGGATAGGAAAATGGGAGCGTTTGGGTGAAAGACAGAGAAAAAAAGCAGTAAAGAATACTGCTAATATCAACAACCAACCAAAAGAAATTCATCCATTTCAGGGCTCGATATCATGTTAATTTTAGGCAAAAACCAGACAGCTCCTTTGACTGGCAAAATTCTTATCATCGGCCTGCAAAAGATCTGTGTTTAATTGTTTAGTCATCTGGCATTTCCTCAAAACAGAAGCCTCTGACTCACTGCCAGAAAATATAAATGGTGCTTGGCGTAATCAGAACAGTATCATTAAAATGTTCCTACTTCTCTGTCCTTGACACATTTCTGTTACGGCAGGACACACATTCAGTTACTGATCAATTATCAGGCACAACCTTGATTAAAGTTATGGGTTATGGGAACTACACAGATAAAGATAATTGGCAATTGTAAGCAAACTTTCAGCAGCAGAGCCCCTCTTCAAATTCTGCCTGGGAGAGAAGGCTTGTTTCAGACTGTACAGAGAAAACTGAGCCAAATTTAATTTCTGTTGTTCCAGTTTGAAAAAAATGAGATACAGCCAATGCTGAGTTGTCAAAGACAAAGTCTAATATGTTTGCAGTTTTGTATGTTTTAGCCAAATCTGGTTTAAAGACAAAAATAAGTTCAAATTAAAGTATAAAATATTTATGAATATACACTTGAGGGCCAGGGCCAGGGCCAGGGCCTGCCCCCCCACCCCCCGTCCACACACACACCAAGAACAGCGCCCTAGGACACAGGTCCACTAAAGAAAATACAAACAATGGCAGAAGTGGAAAGAGGAGCCACTAAAGATATCAGTAATAGTACGGTCAGGAGGATAGGAGATCCCTGTGCGTGAAATAAATTATTAAATCAATTCCCATCTTTAAAAGTCTGTGCTGAAAATTGCCTCACCAGAGAGCCTTTCAACTGCTACAGCAAAATGTATTCCACTGAGTTACAGGAGAGCTCTTGAAAGGGGGAAAAGCATGGTATTGGAGGCACTTCAATCAGAACTAAGATGTACAGGAGAGGGGCAGAGGGAGGGGTGAATGTTAAAAGAGGGCGATGTATGGACACACACAGACACACACACTCCCAGAGGAATGCAAGCTGAGAGGAGAGGAGGGCAGGAAGAAGGCCCACAGAGGGTGACAGAAGAGGGATTATAGGGCTCAGTAATGTATGTTTTCCCAGAGCAGAGTGCAACCATATGTGTCAAGGAGATAAGTTATGCGTACACATGTTGACATTTTGATTGGTGAGAGTACTTTTGTGCTGGGACGCCGTCATACTGTATGGAGCTATCTGTGCATCCGCGCCCATGGGGAACGTCTGGTTCTTTGGGGATGTTAGTTGAAGGCTCCTAGATTAATGGACCATGGCGGACAAACTCTGTGTGATTCAGCCGTAATTAAGCTTTCTTTCACTATCAATCATAGCTCTCGCTTTACTTCTAATCAGTCCATTTTATAGCAGCTAATACTCATTGGCCAATCAGATCAACATCTTGACCCTCTGTCAATCGCACTCTCTCTCTCTGTCTCTCTCTCTCACAAGTGTCTTGACGTTTGTAGATGAGAGCATGCGTGCATACGGATGCTCAGACATAGGAACACACACAGATTTAGCTTTAGAGAGTGGCAAACACACACACACATCAGAGAGACAAAAGACAATTGGACATTACAGCTCTGCACTATGACAAACAAATGTAACAAGCACAGCCACAACAAATTTAATTTGAACCCCAGTATCTTCTAGAGCCCTTAAAGTGATCGACACCAGGATATCCCTGAGAACACTCATGCACATTATGTGTTTAGAGGGTATTACAACACATCTGTGGCACCGACACACAGGCCTCTCAAACTGTCTCAGCAGCCTCCAAACCAACCAAATCAATCCCAACCACGCTGTCACTATACACCTGTTTTGTTTCTGTTACATTCATTTGGCGAAATTATCCATGTTGTTGTTAAACTGTTTTTGTTTTTTCTCGCCAAAAGAGGATGAGGTGCTTGGACGATAAAAAGTAATTTTGCTTCTTCCAAGAAACAAGCAGCAACCCCCCTGTCACTGAACCTCTGTAATCAGGTGACCGAGGTCACACTGCACTCTGGTTCGGAAACATTAGTCCTTGGGCAATAGCCGGCAAATTACAGAAGGCCAGAGGAGCACAATCAGAGTGAGCAGGCCTGTTAAGGCTTCAGCTGTGCAACATAAGACCCTTTCAGAGGTCAGGGATACAGATACACAGTAAAATAGTATGATATGTCACAAAAAAGGCAAATGCTGGATGCTTTCGCAGATAGTTTCAATAATATCATAAGCATTATTGACAGGCTTCTATGGTAGCATGCAGCAGTGTCTCTGTAGTGGAGCCTAGTTATGGCTGGACCTGGATTGATGTCGTCCATGCTTTCAATAGCAAAATTTCCCAATTATCTGATTCGAAACACCCACTCAAGTCCACAAGCGTTTTGGTCCTAATTTCCACCTAGCAACAAGAGACACCACGCGTGAAATGAAGGTTAAGGTTTTCCATTAGACAGCATAACGAAATAGCCAAATTAAGCAATGAATATCATATAGCACATCAAATATACTGCCCTGCAAATGGAGTGTAAGCAAAGGTTAATTGCCATTTACTGAGAGCACCCACTTGAAATTGCCTGTCCAGGTGGCAGATGGTTCACTGTAAATCTCAGGAATTATGGCATGAGGAGTAACATAAATAGGGTAACATACTATAGGTCTAACCTCCTTACTCGTTCTTCAAGTCCTTCCTGGTTGATGCCACCAAAGGAATTTTTTTTGTTTGTTGTTTCAAATACACATGTAAGATGCGCCACTTGCATAACCTGAAAATAAATTAAATAAATATTCCCGAATGAATATTGAGTCTCTCATTTTCAAGTATGTTTCTCATATATGGTTTAATTAGTATATGGCTTTTGGTGGGGTAATATTGTATTACCAGTATTAGCAACAGTCGCCTCTGCGCTCACAATGGAACGAGTAAACCTGTTGCAGCATCCGTAACAACAGAGCTGCACAGCTGGCAGTAAAATACTCCGACACATTCATACACCTGAATCAACGAGATCACAGAGAGAAAATGCAAACGCAAAACAAATGGGTACTTTATATATATCTATGATGCTCTCATGGCGCACAGATGCGCAACGGATTCAGTGCGCCGTGCGTAAACGATGCAAGCAGCTGCATCCTACCTGTCATCGGTCTGCCAGTCCCCGAGCAACAGGTCTCGAAACCGGTACCGAGGGGGCAGCGGGAGCACCTCCTTCTCCAGTTCGACCATGGTCCTCCTCCTCAAAGCCCCTAGACAGAGACAGATATCACCGCAAACCGCACCTCCACACCGAGGAGGTGGACCCCCCAAAACCAACTCCGTTCCTCTTCCTTCTGCTATTCAAAACGTAGATTAATAACGAACACATTGATACACCTCATGGCATCGTCTTCGACCTCCCTCCTAAACAGAAAAATCAACTTCTTTCTTTTTTGGCACCCGTCACAATGCAGCTGTACTTTTCTTCCCGCCGAGGCAACAGGTCGAGGATGTTCATCCGTCGGTGCGTAGGGGAGGCTCCACTTTAACTGTGACAGCTGAAGAGCAACTGGTTGTCTCTCTCAACACCAGCATCCTCCCTGCCTGTGCTACGCATGGACGCGCTGGCTGCAAATGTGTAATTGTACCAACCGTTGGGGACTACTGTAGGCTACTGTTGTGACGACTTTTCATTTCAGGAGTAACAGAAAAGGAACAATTACAAAAACAATACTCACAAAAAATCTACAATACTGTACAATAAGCGTTCTTCATCAACATCGCGCTGCATTATGAGCACAAATCCTCTCTAATCCTTAATGATAATCAAACTGTCACACATATACACGTGATCCCCAGATCATACTTCTGTGGAAACCTGCGCGCATCTCAGTCGTGAGTCTAAATGACGCTTGGCTTACGTATATTTAGTTTTCCTTATGTTAGGCTTCTATATGGGGTTATAGATCTAGTGCGTTTAAGGAGGCAATAAGGACATGTTGGTGTCTTGCTGAAATATACATGAGAACACATCCAATGTATTTAGTGTAAGCTTGCCAACTGAGCTCTCACTAAGCATCCAATCAAAATACACAGTGGAAGCAGGACACATTCTAGAAAAAAAACATCCCTTCTCACGAAAAAGAACCATAATTCTGTAATATATCTAAAAACAATACAATCATCACATTCAAAACGAGTTCCTCTGAATGTGGGCTATTATAAAAATACAAAAGTACAAAACTCACTATTACAATAACATAATTCTCCCTGTGAATATTTCAGTTAGCTCTTGCTGTAACTAATTAATAAACACTTGTAATTAAGGGTATAAGTGCGCTTATTATGCACCAAACCCACCATTTCTATTGTAATACCACACTGTTGTGCTAGATATTTGTTTGCCCGCCACTCATTACATGTCACAGGTTTAATCTCATAGAGCCTGTGGACATAACAAAGGCGGTAATGAAATTCAAATGTGGCACTTAAGAGGACTGTTGACTCAAAGCCACAGCCAACAGGTGTTATTCAAATGAACTTCCAATGATTAATATTAATCACCCACAATCGAGCCCAGATAAACCAGCCCCTCTGTAAGCTCCAAACAAAACATTCACTCAAGAGGGTCAAAAAGGATTATTGCCTGTTGAACTGATGAGAAAATGAAGAATAACAATGGATAAAAATGATTTGATACTATTGAGATGGTTTAGACTTTAGTTTGTGATTAATTTTGATATTAATGTTTTGTTCCCTCCTACATTTCAGTTCATATGCCAAATCTTATTGTATATTATTTTTACTTAAAGACAGCTGAACTGCTGTTTACTCCATTAGGAAACTTATACAGCATATCATTCAGTTTTAGTCAGACTTTACTCTGGTTTTGTCTTTTTTGCCCTCTGGTGGTCATCATGACACAAGCACACAATCTGTAGAGAGCTAGATTCATTTATGTGTTCAAACAGTTAACTGACAGCTACTAGTCTGTTAGGATGTATAGGTTAAAACACCAGAATACATATACATTTATCAATATTGTACCTCTAGCAAAAATGAAATACCTCTGTAATGTGCTCAGGCACAAAAAACGATTAAGACGTTGACAGGAAGGCAAAACATTTCATTTCAAGTGGGTGGGCCTAGCTGCGTAGCCATGGTAACAACAAAAAGTGTCTGAGAATATCAGAGGAGATAGTTCATGTGTTTCAAACCTCATTTAAACCCCATTCAGTCTCACATTATCATAATGTGTACTCTGAGGACAATTTGCAGAGGCTGAATAAAGCAGGCTTTATCCCTTCAGATGAAATGTCATTTTCCTCATTGCCAACAAAACTGGCAATGCACGTACAAATAAAAACAAAGAGTAGAAAACAATCATCCATTAAAAAAGTCATTTAAAAGATATAAAATCTTTCAGTCACTGTTTGACATTTATCCCTGTTTAGAGTACAACAATTGCCTTCCAAGTTCTATTCCAGTGTAACGTTGACGGAGGCGAGAGCGTCCACAGCCCAGCTGGGGTACTGGTCACGAGAGGGAAACATTTGCTTCATGAACGTCCGTATAAACTCGGGGAAGCAGCCTTCCACAATGCTCTGTCTCACAGAGCGCATCAGGGTGAGCTGCAAAGAGAAATGTTGGATGAATCGAAGAAAGATAATGTGATTATTGATCTCCAGCGGGAAACCATCTTCTCTGCAACTTTAGAGTGTATGTGTCAGCAACATTTTAGGGTAAGATGTACATGTTTCACAGCAATTAAATACTTGTCATGACATTTCAAAGAGGTAGAGTGACGGGCCAACAGGCCAAACCCATATCGACATCCCTATCCTGCTAGTGCGTCTTAAATGGGAAAATAGAAAGAAAAACATCAAGAACTTAATATGTTGCATAATCAGACATTATCTGTTCTCATCTCTTAACATGAACATTATGTTTTAGGACACATCTGTCACAAGAGGAGACTCTTCATTGTTTTGATAATGCCAGAGCAGCAAAGCAAGTTTGTGCCACATTGAGGTACAGAGAGTACTGAAGGACTAAATAATTGTGACTGAGGCAAGGACATGAATCTGAATCATGTCACATACATTTGTAAAGTTCAAGATCTTTTGTCAGATTTCTGTCAGAGCAATTAGACTTTGTACACATTATGTAAACATGTGGCCCGGGTTGATATCTCTCTGTGGCAGGATTGTGGATACAGGAAACAAGTGAACTGATAAAACACACTTAATACATGCAGTAAGTGCCTTTCAGATATGTCAGCTCCTTTAAAGCAAATAAGGAAATCAGTAAAAAGTAATACTGTGGTAATTGGATTTCAAATGTAAATATATAACAATATAAAATTCTTTTAATGTTTTATAAACTCATTTTTATTTATATTTAGCTTCTGTTTTCTAGAAGCAAATCAAATGGGTTGATTGAAGTTTTTTTGAATTTGACAGAAACAGCACTTTTAGCAGCATTTTGAAACTCAGTTATTCTTGTTTTATTTAAATCGACTGGATGGAATATCATTCTTATTACAGCAATGATGGTGGAAGTTAAAATAAGTGCAACACAAAACTTTTAAAAACTGCTATTCTGTTCCAATTACTTTTGGAGGCAAAGATTAAAACTTATTTTCTTTAAAGAAATGTATTTTGTTGAGTGGCAAAACGTTTTTTTTGTTGTTGTTTAATCTTGATTTAATCTTGAGTTATGATACTGCATGATGTTAACTGTTTCCAATACTGACCTGGTAGGCAATGTTGTGGATTGTGATGTGATGCATGGCTGCAGTGTCAGTCTTGAACAGAGCATGGAGGTAAGCCCGACTATGTCTGAAAGAGAAAACAAGCATATTATTTACATCTTTCTTCCAGTAATACAGTTTTACAACATACATGTGGTACAAAATGTCTAAACACCTGGCGCCATCCACTGGTGTGCCTATCCACACATTTAGAGCAACACACTCTTAGGGCATTTTCTGACTAACCATTTAAGGTAGCTGTAAGTCTATTCTGGTGCTTTATTACTGAGAAATTACATCATGAAATTACATAAAAAATGAATTAAAAACAAATGTTTACAAAAATCACAGGCTGAGGTAGTCTTGTATTACCTATACACCCCTGTTTAGACCAAAAAGAAGCAACTGACTGCTGGGCTTTATAAACGTCAATATCTGTCCTGATGAAGAACCCAAGAGGACAACAACAAGATTTATCATGTGAACTGAACCCTCCAGGCTTACACAATGATCGTTGGTTTGTACTTGACTTACCTCTTGCAGGTGGGACACTGGCAGTCTGGGTCTATGGGCTGGAGGTCCTTGGCATACTGCTTTTGTTTTACCTGGAGAGATCCCCAAGGCACCAAGGCAGAGCCAAACCTCTGAGGGAAAAGAAACATGACAGTCAGAAACACAGTTGAAATCAGATTTTAATATGACAATTTAAAAGTGATTATCAGTGTGTGAGGTGAAGAGAGCTTACTGCAGTGCGGGTGGGGAACACGCAGTCAAACATATCACATCCCAGAGCTACACACACCACCAAATCCACAGCGTACCTGCAGCACACAAGGATATACACACGCTCTTATGTTAATTTCTCAAAAACATATAGCACATTAACACGACAGTTCTCATGAGATATTTTCAGCATACAGGCAAACGTACCCCACACCCATGAGATATCGAGGCTTTTCTCGTGGCAGGTGGTCAGTGCTCAGTGTGACCATCTGCCAGAAGTCATCCTTCTCCTCTCCTCCACTCAGGCCTCCGATGGCAAAACCGGGAACATCACGTTGAGTCATTTCTACAAGAAAAGGATATAATATCTAAAGCACAAGTTTGAGCCCTTATCATCAGTGTCTCAGTCAAACTGGATAGTTTACAACTTGACCTGACATTAAAATGTGTACAGTGCATTTATTTTTTTTCTTGCCAAAATGCAGATTGCTGCCAATATCTTTGCACAATATGTATGCTCTTTAAATTTGACAGTAAATATCTTTTATCACTGAATTCCTTTTCACATCCTGACACTTTGCACCAGATTGTTACTATCCAAGGTGCCTGCCACCTGTTTGATTCACACTTACTTCCTCATGGGATCAGTAGGTAAAAGCTTATTAACATTCATGAATATATGGAGTGGAGAAACATGACATGTAAACTTTCTAGTTAATATGGCAACTTTCCAAATTATTTTAAGTAATTGGATTTGCAAGGCATTTAAACATGTTCTTAGGTTCTATCCAAATATGATCAATCATCCAGCATGCTTGTCAATACCACGTATACAGGGACAGAGGTAGGTGATCAAAAGTGTAAAAAGGATCATCACAGAGCAGGATTTTTTTTTTACCATCTAGACAGGCCTTGCGCAGCTTTGCATTCAGCCCTCCCTGGATGATGGCAAAAAGGTTCTGTTTGTCTGGATTTTTATTGGCTGCTATGCAGCGGTCCAGCCAGCGAATGGATCTGTGCATTGCCTCCTCCACCCGTGGTCCTGTCACGGTACTGCTGACCACATCATCCAGCTGCATCATGATGTCTGACCCTGGAAGAACACAGAGAAACATGGAGAGGCCGTCTTTTAGCCACTGGGAAACTGAGGGGAAGGTCCAAGTCTTTGTTACTTAATAGTGATTAAAATTATAATACTCCTCGCAGACCCAGACTGTTCTGTATGCTGATGGATTTCTCAGGACTTAAGAGGATCTCTTTGCCATCGTAGGGGGACTTGAACTTTACCCCTTCCTCAGTAACCTCCGAGAGTTCAACAAGAGACACCATCTGAAACCCCCCGCTGTCCTGTAAGCAGAGGAAAGTGAAACACAAGATTCAGGCAAAAAAGCTCTTGTACTTTCTGAATATAAAAATCCCCCCCCCATGAATGTGTCGGAAAGCTACACTCACAGTTAAAAGATTTCTCTTCCAGTTCATGAACCCATGTAAACCATTGGCCTTCTCGATCAAATCAGGCCCCTGTAGGCAGTAGAGTTTAAATGGAAAAACACATTTAGAAAAGAAAAGTTGTCATGAATTCGTACAGCCCATAGGCTGTACAGCCACTATTCAAATTAAATGAATCATAAGAAAAACAGAACTGCTATTACTGTTGTATTGCCTACCGGTCTCATGCCCAGGTGGTATGTGTTTCCAAGACAAATCTGACAGCCAAGACCCTCCAGCTGATCCACAGTGATTCCCTTCAGAGTCCCCTGGGTACCGACAGGCATGAAAACCGGGGTGCTGACGGCGGAATGTGGCAGTATAAGATCGCAAGCTCTTGCTTTTGTCACGGGGCATTCAGCAACGATTCGCAAAGTGAGGGGAGAAGCTGCAGACAGAGCTTTCTTTAGGGACATGTTGTTTTCTGAAGTATTTGTATCAGCTCCACACTCTATGGTAGCAGCCATGTTGGGGTGAACACGTGACGTGAAGCGGCTTCAACTGATAATCGCGTTAGCCAATCTAAAATGAGCAGAGTGAAGAACACGCCTTTTAGATAGCCAATCAGAATGTTAGTTTGATGGAGAGGCAGAAAAAATAGCCAATAGACTACCTGGTTACGCAGACAAGAGGCGGGTCTATACTCACCGGTTTCGATCGGATGTCGTCGCCGAAGACCGGATGGCGTTTGTGTAGAGGAAGTTTTGTTTTGCGAGTTTTCCGTCCGTTTCGACTGACTGAATATTTGGTTAATGCGCTTAAATGAACACGAAATGATATCAGTGTGAATTGCATTACCGGTAACCGCTAAAGTGCCCAAGGAGAGAATAAAAGTCTGAGCTGTTTGAATCGGCGGAACTCAACACTTCAGAGTAACCCGAGAGCACCTTGCTGCTAAGCTAACGTTACCTATATAGTTAGCGCGGCTAGCATTAGCCTCTGGTCTGCGTTGTGTTGAAGGGGCTCTCCGAGCTAACGAAGCCATGGGGAACCGGGGCATGGAAGACCTGATTCCCCTGATCAACAAGCTTCAAGACGCTTTCAGCTCCATTGGCCAGAGTTGCAATTTAGACCTTCCCCAGATTGCTGTGGTCGGTGGACAGAGCGCCGGAAAAAGCTCAGTCTTGGAAAATTTTGTTGGCAGGTAAGTGATAATGGTTAAGTTAACCATTGCAATTATGTCTCAGTTTACATAGTTTCTTGCGTGGTCTAACATTCTCAAGCTGTGTTTTTGATTGTCCAGCAGGTACGATACGTTTTAAAAAGCCATTTGCCATAAAACTAAGCTAACGTTACTTACTCCACCAGTACGTCACGTCAATATTGAGTTACGCGCTTGTGGTAAACCTGCCTTGAAAGTGTAAAGTGGCTGCAGGTTCAACAACTTGACGTAAATACGCCGTATACATGGCAAATCAGTGGGTTTAAAAATATTTTTTAATGAAGTTTTGTTCACCCAGGGCTCAAGAGTAGGCTTTCTTAGTTTTAACAAGGCAATCTTAAAATGATTGAAAAGTAAGTAGAATTTCCTCTTTGCTCCGGTAGGCTCCCAGGTTGTTTCTCTCATCATTGCACTTTGCACAATAAGTTATGCCTTCCAAACCTGTCTGTAAATATCTTGTGTACCTGGTTCCCTCTGTACACACTGACATTTTGAACATGACAAACTAAGATCTTTTTATAAAAATGACCTCAACTAAGGTTTGTGTCTTTAATGTGTGCATTGTTGCACTTTATCTTCAGTAAATAACAGTGCAGATGATCTTGTTTTGCCATCTGTGTATTTGGCCTTAGTTCTGAATGGGAACTTTTCCTGTGGTTCTATTTATAATCCCATGCCACACCCAGAAAGTCCTACAGGATTTGCATTTACCATGCATTGTGATTTTGTCTGTAGCTCACAGCTGTTGACTGGAGTTTCATTGGGACACATAAGAGTTTGTTGTTAGATTAGTGTGCTTATTCTTTCAGATGTGGGAGTACAGATATGCTATTGGATAGGCCAGTATAGTGAAGCAGTGGAGGCAGAGTAAGCCACCTCCTTTCCTTAGGGATGTGGATATTTTGCAGCTAAATTTATCCACAGCGCATTTTATATAATGCATCGCTTTTGACATTCAAAGCACACAGTCTTTCATCAAAATTCGGACAAATTGTCAAACAGCACAAGTTCACATCTGCAGCAGACACAACTTCCCTTACCATCTTCCTCTTTTGTCACTGTTTTTGGCAAAACTTAAGAAAAAATAAGGAAATAGGCTCTCCATTCTCTGTTGTGTTAAGGTCAAGCTACAGTGCTCCTCGACAAGCTGATCCTGTCATCCTCAACAGGCTGGTCCTTTTGTCCTCTCCCATATCAGCAGCAAGTGAGATCACCCTGCAGATAAAGAAACAAAACAAGCTCGCTCTAAAGCAGCTTGTTTAGCAGGTTTCCACCCCACTGAGAGACACTGTGTGTGTGTGTGTGTGTGTGTAACCCAACCCACACAGAGATCGCACAATCACACACATACACACAGGCCAGCCGACAGAGAAGAGGAAGTACATTGGCTATTAAGATGGCATGCACACAGGCTTTTGGTTATAAACACACTGGCGAGATCATGTCGTAACTGCTCTCAAGCAAGAACACACACGAAGATTAGACTACCACTCAGTGCACATTAATTCAGATGAGTGGGACTTTGCACTGTGAGAGCACTTGACACATATCAGCTGTAATTAACATGAGATATTTCATGGTGACCTCAGTTTCACTGCTTTTACAGGCCTTCCACTTTCCGCCTGTAGACAGGACTAACACACCCATGTGCACAAGCACTTTGCAGATATGCTATAGCATACACACTTGTACATCCTGTTATGAAGTATTTGAGCGGATAAAAAGTACACCAGCTACTCTGTATGCCTGTTTCAGGTGAACATGAGGGCACACAAGGTGGAATAGTAGAAGTCAAACTCATCTACAAGGTCGAGTCTTACCTCAACCTGGAAGCACATGGGAGGTGCTGCATATCACTATAGCAATGGGCGCGCTCATATAGAGGTGACTCATTGTTGATCTAGAGGCTTGTTTGAGCTCAGGAGCAGCCAATACCTAAACCCAATACCATGTTATTTAGTCATCTGTTGCACAAAGCTATGAGTGGTTAGTGTTGTAGGATAATTGATTTGCAAAATGTCTGTGGTGACTACAGACTTGAACCATGAGCACTGAGCTACTGTCACTCTGTTGCTCTATGATTTCCCCAGTGGCTGAGGACCTTTTCTTTGGTGAGGTGCATGTTGTGTGTAAAAGGCTGGCTTCATCTATGTATACCCAGGCATGAAAATAATCTGTCTTTCCCTTTCTGTGGCACCAACGACAATAGAAAAAGAGTCACCTAGTGCTGGGAAGAGACACATTTCAGTATGATTCAGACACAGAGCGTAAATGCCCCTCTTTTTCTGTCTCCCGCCTGAACTCAGTGCTGATGTCATGATCTGAGATGGGTGCCAAGTGACTTAACTTACTGCTTCTCTTTTAACTGTTAAATGTTCTGCCATCAAAATATGCATGTCTGTTGTTGCTCAGTTTCTGCTTTACATGTCCTGGCCTTGATGAAGTAGGGGAAAGTAGAGCTAGACCATATTTGCTGTGTCTCTTAGTTGTCATAGTGCTGATTTTCAGCTCAGGCAGGTCACGTGGGATTGAGGTTTCTCACTGTGCTGTGTGACCCATCTTGTTGATGTGAGTTTTGGCCTCTGTTTGCCTCCAAGTTTGTCACTGGAGACCAGAACACATTGGCTGGCTGGTCTGCATTCTTTGCTGGACAGAAGCTAATCAAATCACTCTGTCTCAACAGAATGTATTTGTGAATGTTTGTGTCTTTTGGTAGGGGCTTGTGTGTGTATGTGCCTTGCTATCTTGTTTAGTTTTGCATCAAGGCAACCTAATGAGGGACCTTAAGTTTTGCTGACACATTGAACATATGCTAAATAGATTATATACACTAAAATCGTCTGTACATTATGGTAACAAGCATTTAGCTTTGAGACCTAATAGACCTGCATTTTTTTTCAGGTGCGGGTGTAACTAATAATGATATTATTATTGTTATTAGTTACACCCGCATCTGAAACAATGCATTCCATTCAGGTGTGTCTGTGCCATGGCTCTGATGTTGTGCATGCTGCTTTGCTGGCATGGCTTACTGACAAAACTAAATGGACCAACTATCATCAGTGTTATTAGTTAAAGCCGTGCTATTTCTATGACAAGTCAAAATATCCACTGTGAAAAAGGTCCGGGATGGATGTCTTATAAGAAAAGCCAGCACTTACCTGTCTCCACCAGCTGTTATGTATACATTGTAGGGCTCGTTAGAATCTCCAGACTGGTCTACTCTTTAACTGGTTAAATGACACCAAGAGCTGCTCAGAAACAAACAACAAAGACGTCAATTCATAAAAGTTTGAATTACACTTAGCTTAACTTTTCAGTGTTGTTTTACTGGCTTGTCTAGAGTTTAATTATTAGATCATAATTAGCTCTCAGTTTAGAGATGATGATCAGGCCCGTGTCTCCATTTCTGACTGTGCTTTGTTGTGATGTCATTGTCCTAGTGGGGAGTAAAGAGGTCATATCTAGCACCGCAAGCTGGTCTGGGTGGAGGTTGTTATCAGATCTGTGGCAAGTACACTACTGAGAAACCAGGAGTTTTTAAAGTGTGGAACAGTTGTCCTAAGTTTTAAAGCTGTACTAGAGCTTAATTAAACCTGTGTTTGTCATTGATAAAGAATTAGATGTGGCAGCCTTGCTCCTTTATCAAAATATGTAAACATCATTAAAGCCAATTTATGCTAATGCTACTATCTCTATTTGTAGCATTGGACATATGTAATATGTAAAGAAATTTGAACAGAAATGTCCACCAGTCTGGATGCTTGTGCAGTGGACATCCCTGTGAGGAAGAAGTACAGACGGCCAAGTGGCAGAGAGCGAAGGGATTTTCCACTAAGTAGTTGGATTTTGGTAGTACTTGAAAGGCTTTGCTGCCTAGTGATGCTTCTTGGTACCCACATTGACAGACTGTGGTGCGGGAATGCGGGTAGCCATAATTATATGTTCGTTGCCACACCAGAGACCCATGGGATAAGTCCTACCAAACCACAAACACATTTTTGTGTACTACACCCTCCCGTGAGAGCGTACTATGACCTCAGAGTTTCACACACCGGTTTCCATGTTTGAAATTGAGCCCTGCCAGGCCTCTGTAGATTCGAGGAAAAGGAGGATTGGCTGTGGGCTATGGCTCCTCAGAGTTGCTCTGTGTGTTTGTAAGAGGCAGAGGCTGTTGGGGCAGGCGGGCAGGGGGAGGGGAGTTGGCACTCCCGTTCTCTCCCTGCCCTACTCTCTCGCTTTTGCTTTCTCTTATGATAGAGGGAGGGAGGCTCACAGGCTGATGCTCTTTGCTTGGCCATCCATAATGCATGAAATGATACACAATCTGCTCAGCTTCGTCTATCATTTACAGCGCATCAATAATGTAATCCTGGCCTCTTGCTTTTTTTCAATACGCCACTACTGTTTATCCAATACTGTCTATGAAGAGTGACTGGTTCAATTCTGGTTATGTCTTCTCAGAAGAACATTTTTGAGCAAACAATTTCTGTGTGTGACTTCAACTTTATTGGTGCTTTACTTTATTGCTGTGAATCTTTGACCAGTGTCCACTTGTTGAGCCAATGAGGCGGCAGCGTGTGACTGTTGAAAATCCAGTGAGAGTCACCTGTAACTGGAGAGATGCATCAATACATTAGCAGTTTCCTGAGGAAGTCATTCTTGCTGTGACCTCCCAGTAGCATCTTACCGCCATTCTCCACGTCCAGCCTGTTTAGTTTATCCTTTCCCTCAGCCTGTAGTCTCATTGTTCTTTATCTCTAACTCCCTCCCTCCCTTGCCCCTGTTCCTCATCCAGGGCTTTCTATACTGTCCGCCAGGTGGACAAATGCCTGCATGCTCCACATTATGTGCATGACACAGCACCAGTGCTGAACCACAGACCTGTGGATTTTTGCTGATGTAAGGAACATCCAGAATGTTCCCCACTGTTTCACCACAGGACCATAGTCTAGGAATAGCAGGCAGTCTGTAGTATGGCAGCTCCTCTCTATTCTCCTGTCCTGTGGCTGACACATTGCTTCCAGTCTGAAGTCAGCAGGCAGGCTGAGCACCGCCATAGTCCCCCCAGGCCTGTAGGTCTGGCAATAGCGAGGAAAAGGAGAATGTGGGTTAGTGACATGCTCAGCTCTGCTATGATTGTTCCAGGACTGGGGCTTGGTGATTACCACCAGATGTAGTATGTTTGCAGAGCAGCAGAGGGGCCTTCAGAATTGGGAGGGGAGTAGAGAAGACTGGGTGGAGGAGCCTCATCTGAGGGCTGACTCATGTGGTTAAAAATTCCTCAGGTACCCTGTCACTTTAAGAGGAACAAAAAAGCTCACTGTGAGAAAGTTCTCAATGTTTTCTATAGGCTAGTGTCTCAGTAATACACTGTTGCACCAATAGCATTTGCGTTGTTGTTTACTGTCGCCTCATGCTTCGTGCAATGCATTACATTGTGCAATTAAGTAGCATGATGAAGTTTGTAGTTGAGACTGTGCACATAGTAAGACAGTGTCAAGTCTCAGGCCTGAGGCTAGTGTGGTTAAGGCGTTATCATGGGCAATATCTCTTGTATTGACACAGCCTGCGCTCACATAAAAGCTAACAGTGGCCATGGGCCTTGCCTGTCCTTTAAATAGGCAGTAAATCGAGCAGTTTGATTCTGCAGCAAGGAACAAGTTCCTCAATCGAAAAATGCCACATTACAAAATCGTTGCAACCAAAGGGTAAATCCACCCTAAAACAGAGTTTATATTGCGCTTTTCCAATGATCTTGATTAGTAAAGTACATTTTTACAAACATGGATGACTTTCTCCCTAAATTGGAAATCAGATCTATTGATACTGAGACTGTCTACATTAAGCTGTCTAAATTTTAAAATGCTTTTTTTTTTTTGTGAAAATGATTTGCCTCCACGTTAGCTTTTCCAGGTCGTTTTATAGAGACCTCTGTCCTCAGTAACCTGAACAACATGAAAATGGCTAAATATCTTCTTCTTCACCCTCTTTTCAGTTGGCAAACAGCAAAACTGCGCATCACAGCCAACATCAGGTGGACAGCCCAGCTTACCAGATCATTATTTCATGGTCGGGACGTCATCTGACAAAATCAACATAAATACAGGTCAATGACAACAGCTGTGCTGTATGACCGGCTTTATTGATGTTTAAATGCGTGATTACAGAAAAAGTTAGAGGACAGAAAGTTGCCTTCTTAACTTTGCTGCCACACAGCCCCCGCCTGTGAGTAGGCTGCAGACACGTCAGGTTACTATGCAGAGTGACAGCTAGTTACACCTTCATAAAGTGTCCTCCTCCTCTCTGTGGTCACCTATCCTGTGTTTTAATGCAGCAGAATTCCCAATATAGTCATTCTCATTTACATATTTTTCAGTTTCTGTTGTCAGACAACTGAAGGAGTATAAAATAATTATTTAATTGCGGCCCATAAACACCACGTTACCAGCATTCATTTCCAAGCTGCTGCGATGCAGTGATAAAATCTTTACTTTATAAAAATTGCAACGTCGTCTGACAAAAACAACATAAGTCCAGGTTAATGACACCAGCTCTGCTGTGTATTCGGATGTGCATTTGCAATGAATGATCACAGAGAAAGTTATAGGTGACTAAAGGTTGTCTTCTTAAGTTAAATGCTACTGTGGTACACAGCCCCAGACCCCTTCTGGAAAAGGTCCTTTTACCCCGTACACCGAGCTGGCATTTTAGGATTTACACACTCTATAAACTGTTTTGGAAAAGCTCTGTTCTGGGGGGAGAAAAACACTGATTTATTCTGGACGGAGGGCTAAAACTGAGAGAAAAAGATGTGTTTACAAATGTAACCGGATTAATATGGATGAGTCTGTAGTCTGGTAGGTTTTAGTTACATTAAAATGAGTGACATTTGAATGTAGACCTTTCAGCTGTGAACCAAAAAATGTATTCATATCCCAGTAAAATCACCACGGGTGCTGTCATAGTGTCCTAGGAGTTGTTCCATTATTCACCGTCTGCAGCTATAGATGACATTATCATTACAGTCTGTTTAGTTCAGCATAAGGAGAGACTTGTTCAAATTCATAAATTAAAAGTGAACTGAAGTGCAGAATAGTTAGTTATATCGTAGATATAACATCTGTGAATTCTATTTTAGGGTGGATTTTCCCCATAACAGCAAGAGTGGGTGTGCATGAATTGATCTCTAATGCTCTAATGATGAGAGTAAATGACTTTGTCACATTTGATTTGTTATGAGACAAGTTGGAGGTGTGAAATTCCCCTGTGCCCATCAATTTACTAGAGGCCACGCTGTGAGGAAATGGACATTGAGTGTAATGAATAATTGAACGTTCTCCCTCTCTTCTCTCTCTCTGTTGGTCGTGAACTGCCCCTATTTTACTCAACATGTGCCCCCCATGTTTTGATTTCCTTCCTTTTCATCCCAAAAATTCTGGTGTTTATTTTTTCTCCTCTGTCTCTCTCACTCAGGGACTTTCTTCCACGTGGATCAGGCATTGTTACCCGTAGACCTCTCATTTTGCAGCTGGTCAACAATAAAGCAGGTGAGTGTACCAGTCCTGTGCACAGCCACATCCCCGTCTCCTTTCATCACTGCTCTGTATATGGCCTCTTTGTCACAGTGCCTCAAGCTAAGCTCACTGTCTGCTATTTGCTACCTTCATCTCTTTGATTTAATATTCTTTCTCTTCCCTGATCCGTCACCCTGTGTACGTCACTTTGCCCCTGTGTGTCTGTGTGTAGAATATGCTGAATTCCTGCACTGCAAAGGCAAGAAGTTTGTGGATTTTGATGAAGTGCGGTCGGAAATTGAGGCAGAGACCGACAGGATAACAGGCTCCAACAAAGGCATCTCTCCCATCCCAATTAACCTGAGGGTCTACTCGCCACACGGTAATGGACACAAGTCACACATACTGTAAACACTTTGTGCTCTTTGGCTTATGTAAAGTAAATTTGCTTTCCTTATAATATTTATGGTTGTATTGGGTTATAATAACAGGATTGTATCAAATCAATATGGTGAAGTATCTTGATCTGTCAAGTATTTAATTCACTTGATAAGCCAAAAAAAAGACATTCACATCTGTTTATTTTATCCATAAGTAATTTCACAATTTTTTTTTTTTACTCCATCACTGAATGGCTCTCGCAAACATATATTCATCTCCTTGTGGGAGCCGTTGCGGGGAATTCACCGTCAAATTTGACATTTTCATGTTTATTTCTTTCAGTAAGTTTATCACTTGTAAGTAATAAAACTCAGAGGGTGTTTATGTTTTTATGATGTAAGAAACAACGTAGTTTTACAACAGCAAAAGTCTGCCTACTCAAGTGTCTCGTGAACAAGATGAAAGCTTCCCCAACCACCACAGACACCCATTAACATGTTAAATTGAGACTGATAGTGTAGTTGTCTGTTGATGTTTTTATGAAAAGGGAGGAAAATTAAGTTGACACACGCATAAAAAACACAGGACTGTATTTGTCTTAAGCTTGCCTTGTAAAAGAACATATTAACAACACTATGAATAGGCTGTGTGTTTTCTGAACACGGTGATTGCCCTTTCATCGAGAATGCTCTTGATTAATCAAACATTTATTCGTCTCACGTCCATCACAACCTGGGTTTCCATTCAAATGCTGTGTCAAGTTAATGGTGTGTCAAGTTAAACTAGATACATTGCTTTGTTTAAAAAAAATAATGGTTTTAGACACATCACTTGAATAAATGATGATATATTGTGAAGATATGTGAAGGCTTGTTTTGTAATACAACTACATTCTGAACTTAGGAAGCATGATTATTTACTTCAACTCAGCTGATGGAAAACATCTTATTTGGATTTCTCATTTTTATGACTTCTGTCCATGTGACTCAGTGTTGAACCTGACCCTGATCGACCTTCCGGGAATGACTAAAGTTGCCGTCGGAGACCAGCCCGTAGACATCGAGCACCAGATCAGGGAAATGCTGATGCAGTTCATCACCAAGGAGAGCTGTCTGATCCTGGCCGTCACCCCTGCCAACACTGACCTGGCCAACTCCGACGCTTTGAAGATCGCCAAAGAGGTGGACCCACAGGGTAAGCATGTAGCTTTCTAGTAGTTCAGAAGTCAAAGAGGTTATGAACACAATGTTACACATTTGTCTAATGCAATCCCATGAAGCAGAAAAATTACATTACACATTGCATCTCATGATATCCATTACCTCTCATTTAATCTGCTACTGCTATTTGGTCAGTATTCCTGTCTCTGCCAATTTTTTTTAGCTGTTTCTTAAACAGGCCTCTGCTAGGAAAAGTCAAAGACACCGACATAATTATTCTGTGTTTCAGTCCTTTTCCTCTGTATTATTCTATAAGACGTAGTAGGAAACAAAATGGTGAGAGGTAAAGTGTTACACTTTCTAATTTTGTGCAGGTATGCGTACCATTGGAGTTCTAACAAAACTGGACCTGATGGATGAAGGAACGGATGCAAAGGACATTCTTGAAAATAAACTGCTGCCACTGCGTAGAGGTGAGCATTATACACACAAATACACATTCACAGGCTTTAGTTCTTATTCTAGAGTGACTTATTTGTGTTTTTGTGTGCAGGCTACATTGGTGTGGTGAACCGCAGCCAGAAAGACATTGATGGGAAGAAGGACATTCGCGCTGCTCTGGCTGCAGAGAGGAAGTTCTTCCTCTCCCACCCTGCCTACAGACATATAGCAGAGCGTATGGGCACGCCACATCTACAAAAGACACTCAACCAGGTTTGCTATCAATTGTTTGTTTTTAAACTGTAAACTATAATTTCCTCTTTACCATGCCGTTGATTCTCTAATAACAGTACTACCTCTGTCTGTCACTAGCAATTGACCAACCACATCAGGGACACCCTGCCTGGTCTGCGCAGTAAGCTGCAGAGTCAGCTCCTCTCCCTGGAGAAGGAGGTGGAGGAGTACAAGAACTTCCGTCCAGATGACCCGACACGCAAGACCAAGGCCTTGTTGCAGTGAGTGCATTTGAATATTGCCGTTCATAACAATGCAGCATACGTATAGTGTTTACAGTAGATGGCTTGGGGGTGATAACTTGCGTCCACCAAGTTGGATGGGCACTGCACAGGGCATGATGAACGGTCACCAAAGGTCGCAACAGTGTAGAACAATGCTGGTGTATGTGTATTTATTCAGCACTTTCTTTAACACAATAGTATTAATTTTGTGCCTAGAGGTTGCAATATTAACATTAATCACCTTGCATAGCTTGCTGAGTAGTTAGCCTAGTAATTAAGCTAAAACGAATTATTGTATTGAGGTTAACTGCGCAGACACATCTCAGATTCACTGTTTTAAAATAAAGGGAAGGGCTGTCAAAATAAGGGTTACTATAACACAGTCACTTCAAATAAACATTACTTTACCCTGATTTTTAAGCTGTAGCATCACTGTACAGTTGAAATTGCATTAATGAACAGTAATTTTTGCAGTGGATCTCCAGGAAGGCTCTACCTGTAGTTGCAAGGAAAATATTCACACCGGCCCCGTGTCTTTTGTGCTTGACCCTTATCAGGATGGTGCAGCAGTTTGGTGTGGACTTTGAGAAGTGCATTGAGGGCTCTGGGGACCAGGTGGACACCAATGAGCTGTCGGGTGGCGCCAAGATCAACCGCATCTTCCACGAACGCTTCCCCTTCGAACTGGTCAAGGTTAGTGTGCCATGAAGAGGACTGATATGTTGGGTATTATTGATATAGTGTTTTGGCTGTAGGAGTCTTCACAAAGATTAAGGTGTTTGGTAGATTTGTTAAAGTATCACTTGCCTCTTCTCTCCCTGTCCCCCAGATTGTGTTTGACGAGAAGGAGCTAAGGCGAGAAATCAGTCACGCAATTAAGAACGTCCATGGTGTCAGGCAAGTGGAGCTGAGACAAAAAACCTACCCGACTTCCAAAGTAGTCACCCTTGGAGCTCAACTTGTATTCTGTTTTTACATGAAATACCCACATGCTCTGCTTCTCTCTCTTCATCAAAGCTGTTATTCTACTATAATTCAAGTTTTTATAATCAGGCCTTGCCGTCACAGACTAAGAGCACCAATTCAAAAGTCAAAGTGGCGTATTCAGAAAAGTGTTTTCTGTTATATATGAAATGTATTTCCTCCGTTTAACTTCCCCTCACTGTTCTTCCAATCCCCTTATCTCCTCACTGCAACACCACCCACTCCTTTTTTGTTTCTGTCTGCTGAAACAATCAATTATTATGAGGTTTTGTGTTACATGTATCTTTGTCCACTGCACTAATGTTGTCATGTGTTCTTCACTGATACTGTCCTGTCCGTCATATCTCATTTGTGGTTGTGTGCTTAAGTACATTTACACCTGGCCTTCTTTGGCGCTTTATCTTTCCTCCCCATTGTGACTGTCAGTATGTTAATTGTCAGTTTCTTTCTCTTTGTCCATAACCTCAGATCTCTTCAATCTTTTTGTGTCTAATCATCTGTCTATCCATCTGTTTTGTTTTTTTTTGCCTACATGTCTGTTAACTGTCCCATCTGTCTGTCGCTGTGCCTCTGTCTCTCTGTGCATCCTCAGAACGGGGCTGTTCACTCCAGACCTGGCGTTTGAGGCCATCGTGAAAAAGCAGATCGTTAAGCTGAAAACGCCCTGTCTCAAATGTATCGATCTGGTCATTCAGGAGCTCATCAACACAGTCAGGCAGTGCACCAACAAGGTACTGCAGGTGTCCAGCATCTCCCGACCCAGCCGAGACATAGGGCAGGGACAGCCCTGGGTGTGGCAGAGGGTGCACTGACACAGAACATTAGTCAACAGCTTCCTATAATATCTAGAGAAGTCTCTACTGATCAGTGTAGTTCTTGTATTTTTAAGAGGAAACGTTGTGTGCAGTTTGCCCTCAGCCCAGCCCAGCCCCGTTAGCCCTGTGTGCAGGCAGTGCTGTCGTGTTGTGGAGTGTTGTGACGGGTGACGTGTTGTTGTGGATATGAGATGTTTTGGCGACTCAACCTGTCCGAGCATCTCTGGTCTCTCCTGGACAAGCTGCAGGTTTCACAGCTCAGTGCACATAGCCAGCAAAAGAAGGGGTGGTCTAAAGTTGTAATTTGGTCTTGAGTTGGAGGTGACATGTCCATCTCTACCATATTGACCTAGTTTTAGAGGAACTGGCTTGTCAGGGAAGGGGATGTGAAAAACCTGTGGCTTGTCCTTCTCCACTTGTTGATTTGTCTGTCAACAACTAGAAATGACTAACTGAACAGAGTTTTTGTCTTTTTATTTCTTCTCTTGCTCTTTTCCTGGCTGTCCTCTTTTTCTCTTTCCTTAATTTCTGACTATCCCTCTGTCTCTCTACCAACACAACAAAATGCAATCCGACCCCATGACCTTTCAGAACGGGGCTCTTCACCCCTGACCTGGCTTTCGAGGCGATTGTCAAAAAGCAGATCCTCAAACTCAAAGAGCCCAGCCTCAAATGTGTGGACCTTGTGGTGTCCGAGCTCACCGCACTCGTCATGAAGTGTGCCGTTAAGGTAACCAGGGACGCACCTGCTGGGATGAAGGCATGAAAAGAGAAGGGATTCCTTTCTCTCTCTCTCTAAATGTCTATCTCTGTCATCCCAGTAAAATGGTCACCCCAGTGAAATCAGCCCCACCCCCACCCTTGCCACTACACCATCTGTGCCCACTGCTTCGAATGTATGTATTGTCCCTACTCCCTTCCTACGTTTGAAAGTCTCCATGCCATTCAGATTGAGAATTGACTTACAAATCTCGTCTGAAAATGTAAGCACAGCTTGCACCAGCCAGCTCCCACATGCTGTTTGACCTCAGCATCAGATCATTAAAGCATTCTTTTTTTTTTTTTACCACCTCCACATTGCTTCCTCCCTCTCTCCCTGCCCAAGACCCAGCCTGGTCTGCCAGTCTGGGCAGAGCAGAGCCCGTCTACGCTCCCTCGCTGACCCACATGGCAGACTGACATTCCGCTATCTGCTGAACCGGATGGAGTGATGTCAGGGGGAGATGATCCTAATGTGGGCTCAGTGGGTGCACTGCCAGCTTGAATGGAGTGTTTCCATAGCAACGGTGCTCCACTGACATCTTGTGGGTAGAGGAAGGCATTGCACACCATGAAATGATTCATACACACAGTAAACCCAACCATCCTTCCCTTCTGTCTCTCCGGTTTACCTCTGCCTCACCCCATTCTGTCACTTTCCCTTCTCATCCAGTCTTCGCTAATATTAATACTATCAGAACTTTACCATCAGCCAGAGATGACAGTTTGTAATGTATTGACATGAATTCAAATGTGGACATTGCTCTGTTTGTTTAGAATATAAACATTGTCTGTTGATATTGTAAAAAAAATGCATGATAAAGGCAATCCCAAACTTACAGCATTACCACATTGATTCATTATTCATAAAGTCATGCCTGGCTTATAGTAAATGCCTTTATCGGTCACTGTGTAAGTCTGTATGGATGTGTTGGTTCGTGGTTGTTTGGAAACGTGTGGCACTGAAATCACTTGACTATCTCTTTACCTTTTCTTTGTTCTCTACTTATTCTCACTTCTCACTCATGTTTCTCTCTGATACTTATTGGTAAGTCTTACTAATCTCAAGCTCACATGTAAGAGTGTGTATGCGTTTGTTCCCGTTCAGCGCTGCAGTTGTGTGTTGTGTTGCCTTTCAGCTCAATTCCTACCCCAGACTGAGAGAAGAGACTGAGAGGATTGTCACCTCCTATGTCAGAGAAAGAGAAGGGAAGACCAAGGACCAGGTGAGTTCCTAGGATGCTGATTAAATGGACCAGTTGCTCTCAAGCATGTCAAGTGAGCTCAGGTCAGCCTTTGATGTTGACGGAGACGGAGGGAAGGGGGGATGAGATAAGATGTAACATAAGGTGAAGTTGGCAACTGACGCCTTACCACCTACCTTTAGCCGTAGTCATCTGGCATTGTCTGTCTCTGCATCTGCTGATCTACCAGCTGCAGCAGAAGGACAAAAAAAACATGTGCATTGAGTGACCCTCCAGGCATCCGACACATTTTGCGTTAGCATTTGTCAAATGGAGAACAGTAAAAATTCATAAGACCTTTCCATTGCTAGACAGGGCTGCCGACCTCCTGTAATTCTTTGCCAGTAATTTGGTGTCATTGCTCTGCTAGTTTGTTGTCTGCATGCCTGCTCGCCAGCAGAGCATGACCAAAGTATAAAATGTTTTTCTTCAAGTGTTTGTATGTTTGCAGTCCCTTTAGCCCCGCTACAGTCGGGTGCACAAATCAAGCACCAATTGTGAATTATAAGCTGAATTATTAGAAAATTATTATTATTAGCTAAATAAGTTATTAGATTAACTTCTCAGTTCTGCAGCTCTTTTTCCTAGCGATAGTTTGATCAAAGAGTTCAAATGAAAGCAACTTGTTTTTTTCAGATTCTTATCTGCCTATTCTCGAAAAAATGCTCAGTCAATCACAGACGCAACAATCATATTTTCCAACTTCCTGTTTTATTTAACCATTGTTATAATTATATCACAGCTGAGCAACTTGCTGCATCATGGTAGAAAAGCAGTGTGCAAAAGCATTGTGTGATTTATTCAGTTTATTTCAGGTTTAAGTTGACAGTGTTGGTGAGTATTGGCACCACTGTTCTTACATCAACGCAGCAAAATCCTGTGATAGATATGTGACAGAACAGTAGTTTGCAGCTTTGATATTAAAGATCACTCAATGATTTCAAGACATTACGAGAAAAGTAATTAACGAGACCTCTTTGACATGTCTTGTGTAATTTTGAGCAGTATTTCTTCCCCCAAAGATGTAAATAAGACATGAAATAACCTAAACTGTTAAGTGTTGTTTTCAGAACTTTATTCTTGTCAGGGTGGAGAAGCCTTTGAAACAGCATTAACTCCATTAAAAACCAAGACTAATGAGATTTTTAGGTTATGGTAGTTGCTTTGTCAGGCAGGATGTGAGGCCGGTTGAATTGCAGGGTTTATAAACTGAAACTTTTGAGTAAAATCGTATTCTCAGTTCCACCACATCTGCAGTTTGCATTGATAATATCTGTCAGACTACTGGTACAGCTATGTATAAATGTAGCTTTAGATGTCATCTCTGTCAGGGTTGTTTTTCACTGTGAAATATATTAGAAGTGAGACTAAGCACTTGGTTTAATTGAGACCTCTTCATTCTAATCATGATTTTCTGCCTCTAATTAAGGTTCTGCTGCTGATTGACATTGAGCTGTCCTACATCAACACCAACCATGAGGACTTCATAGGCTTTGCTAAGTATGCACCCCTCCTCCTCCTACCTTTTCTAGCCCAACTTGCAGCTTGTCGGTGACCCCGTCTCAGCACAGGCATTCTGATCCCGATTAACTACATGTTGCCTGTTGTCTGAGGTGCACTTGTGATTCCGTAGATTTACAAAGGAAAAGACCTGTAATCCTGTAACTCTCAGCCATCAATGCGTGTGGAACCCAGCTGCCGTTTCAGAAACTTTACAGAATCACCACCACTTCACTGCTACTGATTCAAAGTGTTGCTTATAATTAGCCACATGTTGTAAGCTGCGGTGCATCAGTGTGATGTAGCATGCCAATTAGTGATCTAGCCACATCAGAGCATGTGTCTCCCTGTGGGGGAAGTGGATGCCACAGTGATCAAGGTCGCACTAGTGGCCCACCTCTCCCCTCCCCTGCATGCAACAATACCGCACCCCCTCCAAACAAAGTCAATCAAGCATGCTTGATTGCTTGACAGATAAACTTCCTGTCTGCTGCAGGCTGTTTGACTGCAAGTATAAAGAATGCTTACTGTACCAATGGACAGAGCAATGGTAATGTTTTACTGTATTCACTTGTTGCTGCTGTAGTGCACTGGAAACTCCTCTGCACACTGCAAAGCACTCACTGGTGTTTTGTGGTATATCTCTAAGTGGTTTAGAGTTCGTGGTGGAATTCACGTAGTCCCTAGTGTAGCAGTTACAGTAGCATGCAGTTGAGTGGAGCTTCCCTCCTCTGCTGTGCCATTGACCGAGTAACAAAGCAAGTCCCCGTGTGCGCGTGTGTGAGGGTTTATGTCTAGCCTGTGCATGGCAAGTGGATTGCTGCAATGTATCGCAGGTCAGCTAGAGCTGTTTAACGGTTCTCATGACGTCACTTTCAGTCTTGACTACAGAAGGCTGGATGATGGTAGCCCCCCAGGGTACGGCAACAACAGGTGGGCTAACAGAAGGGATGTAGGGTTGTGAGTACAGTATGTGTGTGAGAGACAGATTGACCCTCCATTTTGTCCAAATTCCTCCAAAACCGACTTTCACCTTCATGTATGTGCGTAGTAGTATAATAATAACAATGATGATGACAAAACCTTGGATTTGTACTTATCTAAAGCCAGACTGAATATATCAAACATATGAAACATATTATTGGAACAGAAGTGACACTTGAATATTAAGTGTGTATATTTTAAACAGGTTGTGTTTGGTGTCATTAGTATTTATTGTCTTTTCTGCCCATCTTTGTGTAATGACAGTGCCCAGCAGAGGAACACAGCTGCAAACAAGAAGAGGGCCATACCCAACCAGGTACGTTTTATCACTCAGCTCTGGCCATTTCACCAATCCCAGATTTAATCTCCCTTGACTGATGCCTCCCATTACCAGCCTATTAATCAACTACGTGAAAGAAACCTCACCCCAGCAATGATTTAGCCTATAGCCATTAATCTATCTTGACCTATCTAACTGGTAGCGATACCTCCCCCGTACATCACTTTAACTACTGACTGTACCCAGTCCCAGTCTTTTCTAATCCTCCTATTGAACTGTGGTACCTCGCCTTTTCTGTTTGATTCTGACTGATATTTAGCCAAGTTTGCTGAATTTCAATGTGTGTTTGTAAGATCCTGAAACACGATTATAATACTGCTTCTCAGCTTTAGAGATTGCAGTTTCAGTGAGGGGAAGGTTGCCTTAGTGATCTTAACGAAGACCCCGCTTCCCTGCTTTTCTGAAACAAGCATTTGTTTCCATGGCTATTATTAATTGCAGTTTGCATGTGACCCAGGCATGTTGTTCAAAGCAACAATTAATCACAGAATTGTGTTGGTTGTTTTGTTGCCTGCCCATTAACTCACAAGCATCTTTTGTATTGAAATTCAGAATGTGCATGGTCCTCGCACCTATCAACTGAGCAACAAATATGACATAACCAAATTGTGGTATACTTGAAGTAATTCTAATTGCATGTAACTCTCTTGCTCTGTCTCTCTTTCTCTGTCTCTCTCTCATGTCTCTCTTCATGTGTCTTTCTCTGGTTATCTCACGGATTCTTGCTTTCTTTTTCCTCCTGTTTTTGCCCCCTTCAAATCTGTCATTCTCCCCCTATTTTTTTCCCAACCTTTTCTTGAACTTTCATTCTCTACTGTCTCTTCCTTCTTGATTCATCTTCTCTCCTTCCAACTCTCCACTTGCCACCCCTTTCCCTCTCCCCCTCCTCCTACCTCTCATCTGTCCCTCATCTTTTCTTGCTTGCTTTCTCATTTCTTTTGGCTATGCTTTTACACTGCCTTCCTCCCCTTCCTATTACTGCAGGGTGAGATTCTGGTAAGTACCCCACAGATTTAAACCACACCCTGCCAGGGGGCAGCAGGGGTAGGCCATGCAGAAGAACTGAGGCTATCACGCACAGGTCAGCCAATATGGTTAGGGTGGAAAAGACAAACTGCTGTGAGATAACAGGATAAACAGTTTGCTGCAAATACAGGAGTCGATACCTTTGATAATGAGTTGTTCTACCCCTCTGCAGCTTGGCGGACTGGGAGAGGTCCACGAGGAGAAGGTAGAGTCTCCAGACTGATCAAACTGATATCAATTACAATTCTAGCATTAGCACGCAGTTACCAGTAATTTGGAACTGTCTTTACAGTAACACATGGCAGGTTTGCTCTCGTAATTCTTGGTTTCATTATAATAAGACAGTAATTGTCTTTAATTGTACGCATCTGGGCTGTTACTAACATTTAACTTTTTCTCCACCAAATATTTTAAACGAGATATGAATTATTTTACCCCCACAAAGGATTGTAGCACTTTGCAATGCTGTGTGTTCTTTATTAAGGACCACAGCGAGAGAACAGGGAAATCTTCCACCACTGACCGTGGACAGCGTCAGTTCTCTTGTCTTCAGGTTTATACCTCTGCTGCTGCCTCATGCACGGTGACTCAAAAGTTTGCCTTGTGAGAATCATCCTAAACGTCACTGGGGACAAAAGATGGGGGAGGGCGTGGGGAGTGATTAAATCAGTAACACTCAATGATTCATTGAAATTTCCTTTACAGTAATTTCTAGTGATTTCTTTTCTTTTTTTTAGATTAAGTATGTTCATATCCAAATTCACTTTGTTATATAAAAAAAAACCTGTCTCAAAGTCTCTAATTGTTATTTCTGTATTCAGAGCGGATCAAAATGGTCTGTTATTTAGTATAATGACTGGTCATGGCTTTGGGATGTATTTAATCAAAATCCCTTGTTAACATCTGATTATTTTCATAACTTACTGATCTTGACAAATTTGAAATTGGCATCTAATCATTTCATTTTTTTTTTCTTTGAATCCTCAGAGTTAATCTCAGATGTAATCGTACATCTTTAATTAACCACTTGCATCACTTACATTTATAGAAATAGTTTGAACATCTCTTGATGGTTGTCTACTACTGGCAAATAGTGTAGAAACAAAAGCATGTCATCTGTGACACCCTGACATCTCATCATTTCCTATGTCAACTTGGTTATAACATTTCCAACTAACTTTTATACAGGGGATTTAAAACTATTCCTTGTTTCTGAAAAGTTTAAGTTATTTCCTCGCCAAGGCAAACTACCAGTTTAGCTCATATGTAATTGCCTCCTCTCCCATGTTTATGTTGGCACTTTGAGCTAATGAACCTTTTTTTTCCATAACTCACTCCAGTCCTCTGTTGGATGGAGAGGGAGTGCAGGAGAGAGGTCTAATGCAGAGTTTGAAATGGACATTTCCACTTAGCTTTACTTAGCATGAGCACTCTTTTCACAGATACTTTCCCCCATTGTACTGTACTTGAAATGCATGGGAATCTATGTAAAAAATAATGGAGAGCCATAGTAGCTAAGAGGGCTCCTCCAAAATGCATGGCTCATTTTTTCTTCAGAGTGATTCACTCAATTCGGCCTCTCAGTCTGATGCATTTCCTCCCTCTCCATCTCTCCACTTCAGATTTTCACTTTGCTGTTTAGATTTCTGTCCCTCTATGAACTCTAGTAAATTAGCTAACTCGCCTATGCATTTAATCTCTATCATTGCAATTATTTTCTCGTCCTTTAACCCGTCTTTTGTACTCACTTCTCCCCATCTTTTACTTAACCAGGTATTTAACCCCCCCGTATATCCACTCCATTTAACCTCACTAAGCCTGCTGTTTTTTAAACTACCGATATATAGGCTAGCTTTTACTGACCCGCTGACACTAACATACCACCGCCGACCTTTGATCTTTGACTCTGTGTCGGGCCTAGCATGGTCTGAACACCATCTGGTCCTGTTTGTTGGTTCAAGGATTTATTTTCTGTTGAGTGAAAAAGAACAAGCACTACATCCCTTTTTCAGTATTTTCAACTAAATCTTTTGATGCTTTTGTATACATTTAGCCATATTACACATACAGCCATTCCACTCCATGTTGTCCTCAATAAGTTTCCATGCTTCTGTGTTTCAGTGCATATTTAAGTAACATTAGACTCACAGACACAACAATGTTGAATATTAAGATAAAAAAAGATAAGAGACAACCAAATTTACAGTGACCTAGCAGGTAAGATTTTATTAGTGTCAGTCACATACCAGTATTAATGGTGCAACACTCATGGGGCCCTCATGTCACCAGTGCATAAGCCTAATTGACAAAGCTGTTTTCCTCCATCCTCCTGGTACCTCTCTCTCCCCACCACCCTTTTCTCTCTCCCACATCTTCTCCTCACTGTGCAGGTGATCAGGAAAGGCTGGCTAACCATCAACATCAGCATCATGAAAGGAGGCTCTAAGGAGTACTGGTTTGTCCTGACTGCTGAGTCCCTGTCCTGGTATAAAGATGAGGAGGTGAGAGGAATTTCAGTTCCAATACTGTGTTTCACTGGACACATGGGGATATGGCTAGCTAAGATAAGATGACACAACATCTCAGGAATGCGTAAAGATGAAGATACTGTATTTGGCACAGTTGGGATAAAGTATCCCAAGTGGAGATTTGGTGTCATCACCCGCAATGGCTGGAGGTGTGTGCGTCCCAGCCCAGCCTAACCAATGTGCAGACTACTGTTCAGCTGTAGCCTGATGAACAGGTAGTCTGAACACTGGGCAGGCGGGGGGGTGAGGAGGACTCTGATGGGAGGAAGGACCCCGAGGTCATTGCGGCTGCAGGTCGCTACCCTAGGACAGTAGGACAGAGGGCACAGAGAGCAAACATTACATTGAAACAATTGCACGTATGAAAAGAGCCACGTACATGGAAACGGCTGATACATCAGGACCCATACTGCTGAAAGGCCACAATACTTTTTTATCTTATTAAACATATATTGTTTTAAATGGAGCTTATTATGAAAAATCTAACCTTTTTATAACTAGATTTTTATAATCTAGACATGGTTGGACTGCATTCCCTCTTGGCTAAATAACTACAGTATGTGCACACTCGGCAGACTCTGCTCTACAGTTTATTTATATTATAGACCTTTTCAAAGGTTGTATTCAGAGACTTGGAGAGTAACATTCAGTACAAGGGATATGTCAGTGCACTGATAGATAAAGTTTACGTGATCTTAAATCAAATGATCTAGTTTCACTGATCATTTGATTTTAGACGTGATTCAAAAGACTGACTTAACTAGATTGAACATTTGTCTACAATGATCTTCAAATAGCATTGTCATTGCCTTACTCACCGCTTGATCTTCTACCCAAGGCCTCAGTTGTATCCATTCTTCCAGCAAAATAAAAAGACCCCTTAAAGATACCACTACAAACCACTGCTAAAGATAAACTCCAGTCCAGTGGCCTCAGTGTGCCCAAAGACCAACTGGAAACGGCGCATTTTCATGTCGGTCGCCTTTTGCGAAACAGCAAAGAGAAAGAAAGAGAATGAGAGAGGGAGGATGGTGGAGGCAAACTGACGTGGCAGGCGGGCTGAAATGTTCCAGCCGGGATCTGACTTTGGAATTTGCAGGAAATCGTACTGGGTTACGGGGGCCGGAGGGGGGTGTGATTGTGTGTGTGCATGTGTGTAGGCGCTTGTCCATGAGTCCTCCTGTACCTTTTAGTGTTCGGCAGTTGGTCATATCTGTACGAGTGCACGTTTATGCAAATCCCATGGTATGTGTTTGTTCAATTTGTTCATGTATGTTTGTTTGTCTTTGCACGTGCGGGTAAGTATTTGGCCCTGTGTGTGTGTGTGTGTGTGTGTGTGTGGTGGGGGCGGGGGATTGTGTGGAACTGTGAGTGATGTAACTGTTGGGCCTGCGCCGCTCTCTGTGTTAGTGCAGACGTAAATGCTTCCAGATGTCTCTGCTCAACAGTGAAAGCTGGCACCCCATCCCCCCAGTACTCCCTCATGCTCCTCCTTTTCTTCCTCTCCTCCTCCTCCTCTCCCTCATCATACATTTCTCCATCTCACCAGCCTGGTGGTGGTCCACAGAGAGGAAATGCATTCCATCATGTCTGCTCATTGGTGGAGAAGTGTTAGCACTACTGTCCTCTGTTTTCATCTCCATTACCAAAATATATACAATTGCTCACTTTATGAAGATATAACTTCCTTCTGATGTATACTCCAGGTTTCACTTCTGCTTAAAAATCCACATTTCTTCTGCCTTGTCTCATGCTAGGAGAAAGAAAAGAAGTATATGCTGCCCCTGGATAACCTGAAGCTCAGAGATGTGGAGAAAGGCTTTATGTCCACAAAGCACATCTTCGCAATCTTCAACACCGAACAGAGGTTAGGGTTACGTTGTTTAGTTAAGACGTGCACATGTACCTTATCTTTTGTGTCTTTTGTGTGCATGCATAGTCCTTGTGTACTGGGTAAGCCGACACACTCACAAGCACTTGTGTTTGTCTTTTGTTTATCTGTACAGGAACGTGTACAAGGACCTTCGCCAAGTGGAACTGGCCTGTGATTCTCAAGAGGATGTGGACAGCTGGAAAGCGTCCTTCCTCAGGGCAGGAGTTTATCCAGAGAAGGACCAGGTATGTGGGTGGGTGGGTGGCGCTTTCGGTTTCTATAAAGCCATAAATTAGTTAATATTACATTGGTCATTAACACCTCTGTTTCTTTGTTCACGATTTAATTGTCATAACTGCTACTTCTATGGAGAGCAACTATAGGGTGTGTGTGTGTGTGTGTGTATGTATGTATGTATGTGTGTGTGTGTGTGTGTGT
>VMKM01001881.1:0-12500 GCA_008360985.2 Macquaria ambigua
ACAAGTTCCCCATTGACACCAGGAAAGCACAAACTCTATACCTCTTCCATCGCAGACCTGAAACTCATCTGTTCAGACTGCACCTTGGCCCCTAAAATAAAATTCTTTTTCTGTGATGAGGCTGGACCGCGACGAGGGCTGCAAATCCGGCTCTCCTATTGGACGGCAAAAGTTGGATTCTCGCTGTTGAGACAACGGAGCCATCTGATTGGCTGTGTGTAACCTCACTACCGGGGTCCCTCAGGGTTCTGTTCTCGGTCGCTTCCTCTTTTCTCTTTAGACCAAGTCACTTGGCCCTGTTATTCACTCACATGGCTTTACCTACCACAGCTATGCAGATGACACTGAACTAATTCTGTCTTGTCCCTGGTCTGAAACCCAGGTGGCAGCACAAATCTCTGCCTTCCAGGGAAGGCATCTACCATCAGTGACCTCTCCATTACCATTGACAACTCTGTGGTGTCCCCGGCTGGGACTGCAAGGAACCTGTGTGTGACACTGGATGACCAGCTGTCCTTTGCTGCCAACATCGCTGCGACGACCCGCTCCTGCAAATTCATTCTCCACCAAATCAGGAGGATACGTCCCTTCCTCACCTAGGAGGCGCCACAGGTTCTGGTCCAGGCTCTTGTCGTCTCGCGCCTAGACTACTGCGACTAGCTCCTGGCTGGTGTGCCTGTATGTGCCATCCGACCTCTGCAGCTCATCCAGAGTCCAGCAGCTCGGCAGGTCTTCAACTTACCCAACCCTCTGCCTTGAAGTCATCGCCCTGAGCTACCTGCGCGACTAAGGCACTGGGGGGTTTTTCACTCAAACGCGCCGAAAACATCCACGGATCGGTCCTCGTTAGTATAGTGGACAGTATCTCCGCCTGTCACGCGGAAGACCGGGGTTCGATTCCCCGACGGGGAGGGTTTTGTTTTCTACCAGCTGCTGCTGAGTATTCACCCGGAAAGACAAAGGTAATACAGCATCATCGAGCATGTTTCTGCTGTCCGAGTGAGGATATGCTTAGCTTCCCTACTAACGTGCAGAAACAAAAGAAGATTTGCCAAAGAAAAAAATAAGCTATATAAAAGCATGACTCTGTGAGTGATGTTTTTATCTCCTGTCTATTGTCTTTATTATTACACACTATTCTGTTGTGTACACAGTGCTATACATTGCGCGGTTGCCTGGTAATCGGACTGAGTACAGTTTGATTTTAAAACCACACATACAGGGTAACTCGGAGAGAATGTATGTCTGAGCCTTGTAACCTCACTACTGGGGTCCCTCAGGGTTCTGTTCTCGGTTGCTTCCTCTTTACTCTTTAGACCAAGTCACTTGGCCCTGTTATTCACTCGCATGGCTTTACCTACCACAGCTATGCTGATGACACTGAACTAATTCTGTCTTTTCCCTGGTCTGAAACCCAGGTGGCAGCACAAATCTCTGCGTGTCTTGCTGACATCTCTCAGTGGATGTCTGCACACCACCTGAAGCTCAGCCTCGACAAGACTGAGCTGCTCTGCCTTCCAGGGAAGGCATCTACCATCAGTGACCTCTCCATTACCATTGACAACTCTGTGGTGTCCCCGGCTGGGACTGCAAGGAACCTGTGTGTGATGAGCAGCTGTCCTTTGCTGCCAACATCGCTGCGACGACCCGCTCCTGCAAATTCGTTCTCCACAAAATCCGGAGGATACGTCCCTTCCTCACCTATGAGGCGCCACAGGTTCTGGTCCAGGCTCTTGTCATCTCGTGCCTAGACTACTGCAACTCGCTCCTGGCTGGTGTGCCTGTATGTGCCATCCGACCTCTGCAGCTCATCCAGAGTCCAGCAGCTCGGCAGGTCTTCAACCTGCCCAAGTTCTGCCACAATACACAGCTCCTCCGCACCCTGCACTGGCTATCGGTGACTGCGAATGGCTCAGGCCCATCCAACATGCAGGACATAGTCAAACCATACACTCCAGCCAGTCCACTACACTCTGCTACTGCCAATCGGCTCGCTACTCCCTCGCTAGCAATCAACACAATCGCGACTGTTTGCCAACCTGGCTTCACAATGGTGGAACAAGTTCCCCATTGACACCAGGAAAGCACAAACTCTATACCTCTTCCATCGCAGACCTGAAACTCATCTGTTCAGACTGCACCTTGGCCCCTAAAATAAAATTCTTTTTCTGTCTCTTATTGTTTCTAAATGCCACTAGCCTAAGTTTATTCCTACAGACTCTACATTGTTAACATAGTACAGAAACGTATAATATGATGTAGTAAAATAAATCATGCGTAATAGTAGTGTAGTATGTTGTACACAACATGATATAGTATGAAAACCCCTCAGAGACATGGCTGCTAGCCTATATATGTAAACAATAGGCCTACCAGCGTTTTACATAACACAGCTCAGTAAACTTGACCGTAGCCTCTAATTGTGGTGTTCTCTGATCTTGAACACTGAATGTACAACAGCCAGAAAACTGAAGATAGGCTTCAAGCTGTGTTCACCAGAATACAGCGGCAACATAACGTGTAAAACAGTATCCAGAGTATATCTACGGTAACGTTAACCGGCTAATTGTAAGCTTCTGTAGCTAACGCTATATATTTAAATGGATGTTAACGTTAACTCACACAATGAAGCTTTCGACTTAAGGAACCGGTTTCACCGCAACACGAAAACAAAAACACAATAAGTTCACACGTGAATACACACGAACTGTTAATATCTTCAGGTTAAGTTATATTAACATGTAATATCTCCGAAAGTGCCGTCTACACAAACCCGTTCGATACGTACACTTATGAACCACGACTAACTTGCTAACAAGAACACTTTAGACAGCGCCAAGATAAAATATCATTACATGTTCGTTCATTGTTAACTTTTTCATTCATGTAAACATAACTTACCGTTTAGCAACGTCCACACAGCGGAGCTCAAGTAGATGTCAGCTGTCCGTCCACAATCCAGTGTAACAATGAAAGAGAAACGCCGAAAGCAAGTCTGACCGAAAACGGCTACACAGCGTGTACTAGTGGCCAAAAATATATTACATCCGTAGCGGTTTAGCACTACCATAGGAAATGAATGGGAAATGTTTTAGGGAGGTTTAGCTAAAGAATTCACGGGTGCCGCATGGAAGATCGGGGTTCGATTCCCCGACGGGAAGAGTTGTGTTTTCTACTAGATGCTGATTATTCACCCAGAAAGACAAAAAATCATCCAGCATGTTTCTGCTGTCCTAGTGAAGATATGCTTTCCTTCTAACAAGCAGAAACAAAAGAAATAGGCAATATAAAATCATGACTGTATGAGTAAAGATGTTACTCCCTGTCTTTATTATCAAGTCCTATTCTATTGTGTACACAGTGTGTACATTGTGCAGTTGTCTGGTAATCGGTCTGAGTACAGGTTCATTTGAATACCGCACTTACAGGGTAACTAACCTAGAGAGTATGTGTCTGAACATTGTTACCTCACTACTGGGTTTCAGATCGAGGAAAAGACGGAATTAGTTCGGTATCATCTGCATAGCTGTGGTCATTAAAGCCAAGTGAGTGAATAACAGGGCCAAGTGACTTGGTGTAAAGAGGAGGGGACAGAGAACAGAACCCTGAGGGACCCTAAACAAAATGTCCTGTATTTGGTTTAGATTATTTTGCTACAGCGTGTGTGCATAATTTAAAACAATTATATTTAACCCTTTAAAACATTTTAAAGTGAAATTTAATGACAGATTTTAAATTATAATTTATAACAATTAATCTAAATTTTATTTCTATAGTATATTTCATGCATAAAACACAACACAAAGTGCTTAACATCAAAAAAAATTTTGTTCAAACAGACTGCCCAGTTGAGAGCGAGTGACCCACTGAGCCACAACATATTTATACAATGATCAGACATAACAGAATGACAGAAAGCTGACCTGGAACCTGTGAGCAAGTCATCAACACAAATAACCACAGTAAAGATAAATGGGGGAAAAAATCAGAGCATTAGTAGACACTGGCAGTACCCAGACCCTGGTGCACAGACAGCATGTACCAAGTAACACCATCTGCACCTTGGAAACCATTTCCATCTGCTGTGTACACGGGAATGAGAAACCTTACCCCACTGCTGATCTTTACATTGAAGTGCAAGGGCAGCCCTATCTGCTAAATGTTGAGGTTGCTGATAGGTTGCCATTTCCACTAGTTTTGGGTGAGTCTTATATGATTTGTTAAAACCAGCTTAAACTTGTAATGTTGTTGTGACAAGGGCCCAAGCTAAATGTGCAGAGAAGTACCCCTCACCTCTCAGTGCCTTGCCCTTCTATGATGCGGAACTAGAAACACAACCCGGGAAGTGCCAAAAGCCCCATAGTCAGAGAAGGCAGGAGAAATTTGAACACACTGTGGTAAAACCACCTGTTGAGGCTGCTCCAGATGTGCCCTTAGATTTTCAGATCCCCACCAACATAATTCAAATGCAACATAATGATCCAACCTTGTCCGCCCTTTTGTTGAGAGCTAGGGAGAAGGAGCCTGAGGATGAGCCTGATAATAGGATAGAGGAGTATTTTCTACAGAGTGGCATTCTTTATCATCAGCATGGGCAGGTTAAGCAGTTAGTGGTCCCTCAAGCAGCCCAAGATATAATACTTTCCTTGGGCCACTCTATCCCCTGGGCTGGCCACCTAGGGAAACACAAGACCACTGCCCGCATTAAGCGTCATTTTCATTGGCCTGGCTTGCGTTTAGATGTAGCACAGTTTTGTAGGAGTTGCCCTCAGTGTCAAAAGGAATCCATTAAAGGCCCCACTAGAGCTCCACTCCAGTCTCTTTCCAATCATTGGCACCCCCTTTGAACGTCTGGGAATGGACATTGTTGGTCCTGTGGAAAGAAGCAAAGCAGGAAATCGCTATATGTTGGTCATTACCAACTATCCTACTAGATATCCGGTAGCATAGTTTTTCCATTAAAGACCTTAAAAGCAAAAACAGTGGCCTTTTCCTTGATCCAGTTCTTTTCAAGGGTTGGTTTCCCCTGGGAGATTCTTGTGAGGGCAAAATGTCTCTTTTCCTGTTGCTAGATATGTTTTGGTGTAATAACTTGTCATTTAGTTGCATTCTACATACTTAAATAATTTCTGTCTTGGGTCATCTCTGTCGTAAGGTACATTGGCATCTTGGTTGGGTGTTGTGGCTGAAGGACAAATTTTTTGCAATTGGGAGGAAGGACAGCTGCAGTCTGGAGGACCGTCTGCCCTGGGTTTGGGCAGGAACACTTAGCTAAAGACAGACTATGTGGGTTAGAGGTGATTCTGGTATCCTTACCATTCTCTGCTATGTCTGCTATGTATTGTGAGGGTATAAATATGTGACTGCATCTTCCCTTCTTGGTCAGACTCTTCATATGCATCTTGGTGTATGATCTCTGTCCTTTCAGCTGAAATAGGATTGACTGTGTGCTCGCTTGCTCTTCCTTTTATTTACTTTTTATTCTTATTTACCATTTTATTTGATTGTTTTATTCTTTGCTTAATTAAATATACAAAAGACAACGGCTTGTTGGATCATTTATTTGCTCACTTCTTCAAAGGAATACACAATTTCTACCACAATTCTAACTGATCAAGGTACTAACTTTATGTCTACACTGTTCAAACAGGTGTACAAGTTGCTGGGCATCACCCCATACCACCCTCAGACAGATGGACTGACGGAGCAGTTCAACCAGACTCTCAAACAAATGCTCCGTAAGTTTGTCGGTGACACTGGATCTGACTGGGATCAGTGGCTCCCCTATCTTCTTTTTGCCTACCGGGAGGTACCTCAGGCCTCCACCGGTTTTTCTCCCTTTGAGCTTCTTTATGGCCATGAGGTGAAGGGTCCTCTGACCTTATTAAGGAAAGCTTGGGAGGGGGATCAGGGGAGAGGGGAACCTGTTGATGTCATATTTTATGTTATGCAGATGAGTGAGAAACTACAGAGGATGAGCGACCTGGCTCAAACACATATGGCGGAGGCACAACAACTCCAGAAGACCTGGTATGACCGGTCAGGCCGGATGAGGAATTTTGACCCTGGTCAAAAAGTGTTGGTGATGTTGCCAACCAGTGACAGCAAATTTATGGCAATGTGGCAAGGACCATTTGAGGTGCAGAAGAAGCTGGGACCTACCACCTATCAGGTTTCCACTCCGGGGCACGGGTGATCCAGCCAGGTGTTGCATGTTAACCTCCTCAAGGAGTGGGTCCCACAACCTGAGAAAGGAGCAGAGGTGTTGCTTATCTGGGGTGTGGAGGAGGAAGAGGAAGTGGAAGTGGATGAACACATTTTGACCTGGATATGAGCCACCTCACTGAATAACAGCAGTCTCAGGTAAAACCTTTATTTGATCCAGACATATTTCAAGGATACCCAGGCCGCACAAATCTGGTAGAACATGATATTGGGTTAAAAGCTGATGCAACAATAAGGTGTATGAGTTACAGGATCCCGGAGCACTTCCTGGTGGCATTGAAGAAGGAGGTGGACCTTATGTTGTCTCTGGGAATCATCCAAGCTTCAAAGAGTGAGTGGTTTTGGTCCCTAAGAAGGATGGAACGATAGGAATTTGCATTGACTTCCGGTACCTGAATTCAGTTTCTAAGTTTGACTCATATCCCACACCATGAATTGATGACCTCATTGAGTGCCTGGGGAAGGCAAAACATCTAACCCCCATTGACCTTTGTAAGGGTTATTGGCAGGTGCCTCTCACACAGCGGTCCCAGGAGGTGACAGCTTTTCGTACACCTTGGGGGCTGTTCCAGAGGACCAATACCCGGTGGCCTACATCAGTCACAAGTTGTTCCCTAGGGAGGTACGCTATGCAACAGTGGAGAAGGAAGCCTTGGCCATCAAGTGGGCCCTCGACTCCTTCAAGTACTACCTCCTGGGGAGGGAGTTCACCCTGCAGATGGACCACAAGGCATTACAATGGCTCAAGAAAATGAAGAATACAAATGGGAGGATTACCTGGTGGTATATGGCTATGCAGCCATACTGGTTCAAGGTCCATCACATCGCTGTGCTCCTGCAGGGACCACCAGAGGACCAATACCCGGTGGCCTACATCAGCCACAAGCTGTTCCATAGGGAGGTACGCTATGCAATAGTGGAGAAGGAAGCCTTATAATAATAATAACTTTATTTATATAGCACCTTTTAAAAAGAGTTTACAAAGTGCTTCGACAGACAAAGCAAAAGGAGCATACCCAGAAAGCAATATAACAGAAAGCCAAACAGTAAAGCAAACAAAAGCAAGATAAAAATGAATGATCAATAAATACAAATAAAAATAATTGAAACAGTAAAAGCAATAAAAAGACAATGAAGTAAAACAAAAGCAAGATTAAAAAATAATAAATAAATAAATAAATAATGATCAATAAATACAAATAAAAATAATTAAAAAACATTAAAAGCAATAAAAGACAATGAAAAGAAAAGACAACATCACATAAAAGCAAGTCTATAAAAATGGGTTTTAAGAAGTGATTTAAAAGAAGTTACTGATGCTGCAAGCCTTATCTCCTCGGGCAGGTCATTCCAAAGCCAAGGGGCCTTGATGGCAAAAGCACGATCACCTTTAGATTTAAGCCTCGACTTTGGAATGGCCAGAAGGGCCCCACCCGAGGATCTAAGGCTGCGAACTGGCTTATATGGGGTCAACATTTCTGCTATATAGCTAGGGGCCAGACCCAGATGTGCTTTAAAAGTGATCAGTAAAATCTTAAAATCAATTCTAAATGTAACGGGGAGCCAATGGAGAGAAGCCAGGATTGGGATGATGTGATGTCGTCTGTTAAAACCAGTAAGAAGCCGAGCTGCTGCATTCTGAACTAGTTGGAGACGAGAGAGTGACTTTTGGCCTTGGCCATCAAGTGGGCCCTCAACTCCTTCAAGTACTACCTCCTGGGGAGGGAGTTCACCCTGCAGATGGATCACAAGGCTCAAGGCTCACAATGGCTACAAATGGGAGGATTACCCGGTGGTACATGGCTATGCAGCCATACCGGCTCAAGGTTCATCACATCGCTGGGAAAGACAATACCACTGCTGACTACCCCTATCGCTGCCCTAGTGAGGAGTTTGAAGGGGGGAGGTGTGTGATGGCCACATCCGCAGCCACGCAATTATCATAAGAGTTGGTAACTTCATGCCCGGTCACACAGTAGTTTAAGTTCAACATATTTTGTTAATCACATTACACATACAGAAACACATAAATGACCACACATAACTCTTTAATTCATATAACATACTCATGGTTAGTTTTGTGTTGTACCGTGCCGATGCTTCGGAGCGTGTGTCGAGAAATCCCGGAAGTGTTTAGTGAAGCGCGTATCGATGCTTGTGTCGTTTAGGGCGAGTGACGTCACTGATGACGTTCGAAGCCTTGCTGGTTCAGGAACTGGTTCGAGTATTGGCACGATTTATGAACACACACACATATATATATATATATATATATATATACCGCAATGGATCCGCTCACACTTCGTGGGTTAGTGTTGTTTCTGAATAAAAATTAGTTACACAAGCAAATTCACTGCCCCTTACCTTGTTAAAACACTGCAACAGTTTGAAAACAATTGTTCCCCTGTCATTATGAGTTATTCAAACGTCGACAAAATTATTTATTGATAAACATTTGACAAGTAATATTAGATTCCATTGTATTGTCATGTTACATAGCCATAATACACTAAACAAAAATAGAAATTTTATTTATATGAATGAATACATGAACGATAAATTAAATGCATTTATTAAGATGAATTGATTTATTTTACTTAGCAATCATTCCCATGGCTGCACTGTTGCAGGACAGTCGAGTGTATTACAAATTGATAAAATTACCTATAATATATCTGGCTGTTTAACAGTCTTTGACCAGCAGGGGGGTTTGGTTCGGTTATATTGAGTTGTTTTAATTCTCTTTTCTGTTTTACCGTTGGAGGGGGTCCTTGCTTCCGCTGCAGGAGTCATCTGGCCATGATCAGACAAAAGATGGTGTTCCAGGAAGCAGTGGCATTAAATACAGGAAGTGCCAATCGGGACTGTACCAAGTACCCACCACCTAAAGGGGAGATTGGGGTTATTTTAAATAGTCGTTTGTAGATTTAATTTGACTTAGTTTAGTACTTAGATTCCTTTGGCTTTGATTAATAGAATGTTTATTTCAGTTAAGAGACCGGCCAGGCTGTTTGTTTCTTTTCAGTTAATTAGTATGTTAAATGTTTTATGTAAACTGGTTTGATCACCCAGTATATATGTTCCCCGGTGTTCTTTGTTTGGTAGGTCAGTTTTGATTAGCTTGAACTTTGATTTGGTTAAATTAGGTTTGGGTTGGTTTGTCACATTGTTAAATTCTATTAATTTGTTTCAGTTAGTTCTGTTTAGTTGACCTCTTTCACGGGCCCAGAACTATTGTTTATTTTTGTGAATTGTTTAAATGATTGTTTGGGTAAATAAAAACCCTTGTTGTTAAGAAAATACCTCTGTGTCCTCGTGCCTTCCTGCCCGGTCCCTTACAGGTATTATCAGTTTTTTTTACATTACATTACATTACATCAGAAAAGATATATCCGTACAGTACCATTGTCAGTAACACCACCTTGGTTCCTGGTTTCCATCAGTGTCAATTGATTTCAATATTCTGGAAAAAATGCAGGCACATAAAAGTTATGAATATTGCAGTCTTGGTTTAAGCAAAATATCAAACATTTGTCTCAGTATATACTGATGGATCCAGGGGTCCTAATACAGGGAGCACAGGTTTTGCATTTAGTATACCAGCACTGGGTTGCACCAGCTTCAAACGTAGCCTAGTTTGAACGTAATTTCTAACTTAGGTCAGAGTTTACGCGCTACTAACATTTTAAGGGTTGCACCAGCTGAAATAGTTCCGACGTATACACCTAGCCCGCCTTAGGCTGCGGGCTGCCACTTAGCGCACATTAGAACGGGGCATCGCCCCAAACGTCACAAGGGTTCCCGTTTGTCATCCACCGTGTCAGGGATGTTCCCACGTGGCAAGGCCCGTGTCAGAATTGTTCTCATCCAGCGGACCCCGTTGGAAGGGTTGTTTCCCATTGGTCTACACCCAGCTATTTAAACCGCGTGCCAAGCGGCAAACATTTGCAGCAGCAGCAGCAGCAGCAGCAGCACCACCCCTGACTGCTATAATAAGCTGGGGGGATCTTTTTCGCCTTCAAGCAATGACACTTCCCAAGAAGTCGTCCACCTGCCCTCTGTGCTCGAGGCTCTTTGCGGCACTATCCAGCCACCTTAGACGAAGGCACCATGTGGCTAATGTGGCCGAGAGAAGGATTCTCCTCAACCACACCGCCCTGCGGGTCAACATCAGGGACTCGGCCTGTCCGGTCTCAGGGTGTGCGTACCAGAGCACGAGACTGGACAGGCACCTGGGCGACAGCCACCCGGAGCTCAGCAAAGACGAGGTGGCGGTTCACTTCAACGCGGTGAGGAGAAGTAAAACCATCAGCCTCCTGGCTGCGCTTCGAGCCACAAACCCCTCACCTGCCATGGTCTCCGGCTTGGACCTCGAGGGCGAGGCTGGCCAGGTGGAGGAGCAGCAGCATCGGCAGCGGCAGGAGCTGGCCGAGCTCCGGGAAAGATACAAGAAGCTCTTCAAAAAGTTCCGCAGAACAACCGGCCGGAGCACATGCGCAGAGCCACAACAACAAGCCGCGGCTGGGGAGGATGAAGAAGGATCGGCCGAGTCCAGCACGCCATCGCTGACCAGGCTCCTCCAAAGTAGTGGGAGAATGATGGGCCTGCGCCATCTGACTTTCCCCAAATCCATCGGTAAGTCGGCTTTCTAATTTCCCCATTAAATGCATACACAAGTTCACCATCTTTCGGGGTCAAACTCACCGGGGCAAGACCCAGCCGAGAGCGTGCCTTTTCCTGGCTAAACTCCGGTTCCGTTCACAGCACGATACCTGGAGGATTACCAGCATTACCACGAGGGAATCTGCCCTTCTGCCAAGCAGCTCGAAAACGCCTACTCAAAGGTCAGCCGCGTGAAGTCATTTGTGTTTTTCATGGCCACGGGAAAACAAAACCTCCACCGCTGGTTGTTTTTGGACAACGGGACCCAGATCAGAAAGTAAGTGTGGCCCGGCTTTCCTGATCATTAACGCCGCCGCCGCCGCCGGCCTGTGACCCCCCCCTTGGGCCAAGCCTCTCAAACTGAACCCCTTTTTTTTTTTTTTGCAGGTGGTCGGGCCACCTCCTGACCGTGGGCAAGACTGTCACAACCGCAAACATCTATCTGAGGAACGTGCACCAGTTCCTCCAATATATGAAGGAGACCCCTCCTCCCCTCTGCCGCCTGTCCCAGGCCCAGCTGACCGGTGCCGTCAGGGCTGTCAAATCGGCCCTGGCCAACCTCACCAAAAAGGTGGTCCTGCACCAAATGCGAGTGAAGGCAGACAAGATGGTGAAGGTTGTGTCCAGGGACAGCCTGAAGAGGTGCCGGGACATGGCCAAGGCCAAAATCCCCCAACTGCTGGGTAGGTTGTGTGGATATGGGTAGCCCCCTCGGACACAGAGTCGGCCCGACTGTGCGCGCGCTGGGGGTGTCGTTTTGCGTTATCACCGGCTCTCTCTCTCTCTCTCGGTTTTGGGAATCTCAGTTTTTTTCTTTCTCCTGCGTGTGCGCATTTTTTCCTGGGCAAACTTTTCTCTTTTTTTGCCCCTCTTCTCTCTCTCAGATGAGATGAAGAAGGACGGGTCACAAGCGCTGAGGTACAGGTTCTACGGATACCTCTCAGCGTTTTTGGCCAGCATCTATGGCCACCGACCCGGGGTCCTGACCAACATGACGGTGGAGGAGGTGGAGGCCGCGAGGACCACCAGCCAGTCCTCCGAGGGCTTTGTGGTCTCTGTCAGCAACCACAAGACCTGCAGGGACTTCGGGGCGGCCCAGATCTTTTTCCGCCCCGAAGAATACGCGTGGCTGGAGACGTGGCTGGAGCTGCGCATGCGCTGCTTCCGCCGCCAGCCCACCAACGGCCTCGTGTTCCTCGCTGCCGGGACAGGGCCGGCAAAGAACCTCGTTCGATACATGCAGGGCGCCTGGGCGGAGATGGGCTTGCCGGGGAAGCCCACCTTCACCGACCTCAGGACCGCCGTCTCTGCGCACGTGAGTCGTGTGTGTGTGTATATATATATATATTGCGTGTCACAGCGGTGGTGGTGCTGCACACACTTTTGCCGGGTGGTAAGCAGCGATCTTTCTGACTCCCTACTCTCCTCCAGGCCAAAAACGTGCATTCGCCGGAGGTCAGAGGCAGGATGGCAACATTTATGTGCCACAACACCGCCACGGCGGACAGGTTTTATGCCTTGAACCTGGACGTGGCGTAGTCCAGGCAGATACGCTGTCATTTTGAGGAGGCCTCAGGGACCCCTAACCCTGCAGCATCCGCATCCACCTCCGT
>VMKM01001881.1:17500-104252 GCA_008360985.2 Macquaria ambigua
AGCAAAACTAAACCATTTTTTTTATTGCAGTCAATAATTCTGCTCTCAAACCTATTTTTTGATTACATAATAAAGACACAAAATTAACTCCATAATAAAGGGCAATGAAGCTGTGGATGCATTAGCAAAACAGGCTCTGAAACTTGAGGAGATTGTGGACATTTCACTCAGTAAAGCTGAAGCAAAAGGAATAATCAAAAGAAGCATCATTAAAGAGTGGACATACCAGACTTAATAAAACAATACACCTAATAAACAAACATTCCTCAGGATTATGTGAGCACTGTCAAATAGAAGAATCAGTGGAGCATGTCATTTTTAACTGCTAAAAGTACTCTCGAAAACGAGAAACATTAAAGAGGGAAATGAGTAAACTTGGAGTCGAAGAACAGAGTCTAAACATGTATTTATCATCGGATTAGGGAGTTTATTCCATTGTTTGAAATAAACTGGGCTGATCAAAAGAATTTAGTGTTACTTGAAATGTATATATATATATATATAACTCTGGTCCACACTCCAATGTAATAGGTGGCAGTAATGCACCAACCAAGGCTGGTTGCCACCCGCCATAAAACGGAAAAAAGAAGAACAGGTTATTGAGCGCTGGATGGCAGTGCGCACTGGGGCATGTGCGGTCCAGCCTATAACACGTAGGTCTGTGACGTCATCTCCTTGCGACGTGTCGAGTCTTCCGAGTTTACCATGGCCGAAGCAGAGTATGTATTTGTTTTTAATATATCGAAGTCCATCCGTTCTTTCTTTGCGTGTAGTGATATAGTTTTGAGTCTTTCCAAGAAAGATAAGTTTTACTAATTTAGTCAAAACCTATATTTAGAGGGCGGATGGTTAAAAAAGGCAGCTTCTAGGGAGCTTAATCTCACATGGGACTACGTTTACATTACTGAGAGATAGCCACAACACAGCTAGCGTAATATTTTGTCAATATTTGGAAGTGTTTATGTGTAATTGAAATGGCAATTGTGTAGCTGACAGCCTCTGTGGCCTGTGTTTTGTATGTTCTATGTTCTGTTTGGATTTGGACACAGACACTACTAACTAAATACTACTAAAGCTGCAACAACTAAGTTACCATAACCGAAGTGGAAAGCTGATGCTACATGTGGCTAATTCGTTCTGTCTGACACCTTGTTATCTTCCATGTATTTTCCGGCTTTAAGAAGGCAGAAGACTAATAGTAGTCTCTGAATGGTTTATTTATATTTACACAGTTTAACGTTACAGGGACAGTGCGCACTCATAAACATTTCTGTAAATGTGTCAGTTTAGCCATTTTGGCTAATTTTCAACTGCAGTCCCAGGGCAGGTGTAATGACAGCTACAAAAGACACACAAAATACATAAAAACAGAAACAGTAAGGTTCATAGGAACAAATAAAATACTTTAAAACAAGGACAACAATACTTAAACCATGAAACAAAGGACACTTGAAGTTACAGAGTATGGTCTCACACTTGATTGTCTTTTAACCAGGATTTTAAATTAGTTTTAAATGAACTACATGTGTCGCAATCTCTGATAAGTGACATAACATATGTTTATCAAAAGCTTTCCTCATTGACTTTGTGTGTATCCCTGTGTTATCAGATCCAAAAAAGTGATCAAGTTAGTTCCTGAGTATCTCCTGAAAAAGAGGAAAGCATACCAGGCCATTAAAGCCACAGAAGCCAAGCTTGCACTGCTTGAGAAGAGAAAGGTAAGTGATCATGGTTTCCCACATGTTAAGAAGTCAAATACAGGTGAAAGCATCAGGACTGTGCTGTGATAAATATTAGACCAGGCTTGACTGTATCCAAATGCAGATTTGATGCAAAACATAGACAATGAACATACTAGTGCTGTCAGTGTTCCTCTATAATCCCATTCAAATTTTATTTCTTATTATGTTTAATATTTAAATAATATTCAGATTCAAATGTAGCCTATTCATTATATTTACTATGTACCTATACACTATATACACAGGCTTAAGCATTGCCAATGCCAATTCTGTCCTCTAGAGGGCATTCCAACAGTACCACTAAACATTTAGAATTAGCAACAGGTAATATCTTTCTTGCTAAATAATAATTAAGCTTAGGCACAAAATTAATAACGTTAACTTGGCGGGCAGCTGGTCATGACGAGGAGGGAGGCCGAAAAGAGGTCATTTTTACCCGCTTTATCTGCGGTTCCTCGGACTCTAGCTCGCCTGGCTTGCCAGGGTGTAGTGTTATTAGGTGTGCCCTCAGGTTGCTCATTGTCGAGTGATACTTAATTTGGACCTTGCATATTCTGCAGATTACTATGTCTTTATTTGTTGTTTGTCTGTTGATGTTGATGGAAATACAAAAACCTTCCACACATGGCTTTTTAAATGGTCAGGAGTGGTGATCAGGAGTGGGTGCATCACTTTCTGCCATTTCTCATAGTGAGATTGTGATTCAGAAAACTTTATTGTTCATCAGACGTGACAAAAGCATTTTGTTTTCACGTGCAGCTAACTTAGGCCAATGCGAGATTTGCTAACGTTAGCCAACACGTATAAAAAAAGATACACATTCGAATGGTAATTTCAGCATTCGATTAGTTTTCATTTTTTTACTATTGGATCTATATTCGACTCCTGAAATTTATGCCAACAGCCTTAGAAATTATTACCCATTTATATGTGCTGCTGTATATTTACATGTGTATTTCCACATTATTCCAGATATCAAAAGGCAAACCATTAAAGTTCAAGCGTTTGGAAGACCTCTTGAAAGACAGTCACAAGAAGCATCGTGATGAAACTCGCATCCGGAGAGCTGAGCACAGGCCGCCTGCCCCTCTGCCTCCTGCTAAGAACAGGCTAGCCTTCGTTGTCCGGATCAGAGAGTGAGTACTTTGACTCAGACGGGTTGTAAAATAAAATTCCTCCCTGCATAGTCATTGTCACATAAACAGGTGTACTACATAGAAATTCATCAAAAGCTGAAACCGGTTGTACATTTTTTGCATCCATCTGTTTAGTGAAACAACATTAATGCTAAAAATGGTTCCCTTTTAGAAACATACTCAGATTTGGTTAGCCATATGTAGAAACTATTCAGTCAGTACAGGTGGGGATGAGTGCACAGGGACTTGTCAACTCTCACAGTCATCCCTGCAACCTTTAGAAGACACATTGATGCCAGAAAATGTCATAATACTTAATTTGTTTCTAACTTACATGCTGTTTTAAACATTAGAACACTAACTGGAGGTCAAGTCTAAGCTCTGTTATACTGTGTTCAGTGTTATACTGTGTAACCATGTTACCAAAGTGAGCACCTGTTTGCTGGGTTTGGTTCAGAGTCATCTCGTAGGAGGCAGCATGTTTGGTTGCCTAGTCAGAACTCATAATCCCACTACATGCTCCTCCTAGAGTTGTTTGTCTGAAGTTCACAGCTCGCTTTCCTCTCTTCCTCTCTTAATTTATTTTATTTGCCTTAGCTGGATGACTCAAACTGGTTGCCTTGGAGCTTCAACATTTTTACCATAAGTAAGATCTTGACATCAATTTAGTCTATATGTTGAGAATTAGGGGAGTTTTAATGTACACATCATATTCTTTGGTAAGATACTTATTAATCTCTACAAATACATATCTGCATATCAATGCAGAATCTGTAAGCAAGGGACAAGATTTTGGTATTGGAAGCGTTCTGGTTTCCGTTTGTATTCCGAGTAGTATTGGCCAATCACGCTTGAGCAGGCTTTGGTTGCATGCAGGTAAACAGTGCATGTAGAGAGCAAAAGAGGCGGAACGCATTGGCCTAAATGCAATCTGAAAACCCATCGGATTGCCATGTTTTCCTTTTTTTCTTTTTTCTTCCTTGCAGTGTCAAAGGTGTTATACTACCTCTGTGGCTGTTGGTTTTCCAGACTTCCTTCTAGGAATAAGTGTTAATTAGAAGGAAGCAAGATTAACTAAACTGACTGAAAGCACTTGTCAAGGCCAAATCACTCTTAGTCTGAGGTGAAAAGTACTCACTTTATTACAATAGAAGGTAACATTAGATCTTGTGTATTACAGTGAACGGAAACACAATTGTGGTTGTGTATCGCTGTATTACTAAAAACCCAAACACCATTCCTGTTTGGTTAACATTGACAATGCCCTCCTGATAGGATTAAAGGTGTCAGTCCCAAAGTGATGAAGGTGGTCCAGATGTTGAGGCTGAGGAAGATCTTCAGTGGGGCCTTTGTCAGTATCAACAAGACCTCTGTAGCCATGATGAAGATGGTGGAGCCCTACGTGGCCTGGGGGTAAGTAACAGGTTGTACTTGAAAACTTTCAGCTTAGGTGAACTTTGTTGGTCTTTTTTGCATATTATGAACACATGGTAATCTTCCCAACAGATTTCCAAACTTGAAGTCTGTTCGTGAGCTCATTCTGAAGAGAGGACAGACCAGAATAGGCAGGAGGAGAGTTCCCCTCACAGACAATGCCTTCATTGAGCAGCACATGGGTAAGTCTTCCAGTTTGATTTAGCCACCACAGAGAGATAGCAAGGCATTCAACCAACACTCATGTCAGACTCAGGTTTCACTCATCAACTTAATCAACCTGTACTTCTTGATTGCAAGGTCATTACTGAGTGCAATCAGCTGAATGATATATTCAGATTAAATGAAAAAGAAAAAAATCTATTTATACCTCTCAACAGGAAATTAAAGGCAAGTGTGTGCTCAAATACTACAGGTATAAAATGCGGCAACATGCAATGTTATAATACAATGCAATGTAATGTTATACTGGTCTCTCTTCACAGAAAAAGGACATTTCACATGTTCACAGGAGTTATTATATGCCTTTTGACAATCAGTGTAGGATTGGTTGGGATCTCTGTTTACACACTTTGCAGTTGGTTCCTGTCTTTTTGACTTAAGTAATGTACACTAGTAAATCAATTATCTAGTGGAATAAAATGTTGCTACTATTCTGCTGTCAAACCCGATGAGTAGGTTGCATAAATTATTATGACAGTATTTTCTTACAGTGGGACTTGTGTCTTGTATTGGATTTATTTATTTATTTTTATATACAGTAGAGCTGCGAAGTGGGAGGGGCCGCTATTCCCATTCTGTGTTCCCATTTAAATGTTTTCTTTAAACAATATCCTCTTACTTAACGTAGAAACACAGGACTCTCTCACGATCCTATAGGTTTATGTTATGGTCGCCAGTTTTAATCACTTCTGATTTCTGCGAAATCATGTTTTGTCCACCATTTTGGCATGGCAGGCAGGTCTAAATACTGCACCATCCATGAGCCTCGGCTGCTGTTGCCAGTCAGAAGTGCAGATCAGTGCAGCAAATCCGAAACGCTTCATCATTATAGTCGAGAACAAAACACGGCGCCATAGTTGGTGAATTCATCCACAGTGTAGCCAGAATTTAAAAGCGTGAATTGATTTAAGCTGCAGATAGTTTTCAGTTTTCTGAACACCGTTATTTTAAGCGTCCACCTGCCAGTAGCGGCACACGGAACAGAATTTTAATCTCAATGATTGGATGTTTCTTGCTGAAATGCACCATGGGAGTCGTAGTTACTGTCTGTTTCAAAGTTTTTATATACACAACCTTGTACCTTTCGACTTTTTATCAAAGCAGCGGATCTTTTCCAGCTGATAGTCACTTAACATTGTCTATGGGAAAAATGAATGGGACTTTTACTTCCAGAAAGCAGGGGCTCCCAAAATAGCACCATCCTCCAGGACGCCCCAATATGGATTTATATGAATCTGTAAATGAAATGTGAAATCAGCATGCAGATTCGTCCAGTGTGATTATTTACCCAATTTACTGTATGACAATTTTCAGCATTATGGAGACTAAGTGACCATGACTGAGTTTTCCAAATCACTATTGGTTTTTTTATCAGCTCTGATGCAGGTAAAACATGCTGGAAAGTGACAAATTTCAGCACATTACAGATTGAGCACACTGAAAGCTGTGTAGCTCTGTGCAGCTTTAAATAATACTTAAAACATGTAAATTGACAGCCTTTTTGTCATCCTTGATTCCCCCTTTCTGGTCTTGCTTACACTCTGCCACCATCCTGTCATCCATAAAATCTTTCCATGCCATCGTCCTCCTCCCCATCACTCACCTCCTCCTCCTTGTTTCTCAGGTAAACACGGCATCATCTGTTTGGAGGACATGATTCACGAGATCTACTCGGTTGGTAAGAGCTTCCGGGCTGCCAACAACTTCCTGTTGCCTTTCAGTTTGTCAGTGGCTCGCCACGCTGCCAGGGATAAGGCTGGGCTCCTGAAAGACCTGGGAAATCCTGGATTTCGTGGTACAGACATTAACTCTATCATCAGACAACTGAACTGAGGAGAAACGCATGCAAGATGGACGCTCAGCAGTAATTTCAAGGATGCTTTATTTCCTGAGGACCAACTGCCAATGACGACAAAATGTCATTTTATTGTTTCTCTGGCAGGAAAGCTCATAGGTTTCCCTCAAAGTCATTTCTAATATACATTTATCTGTACACCCATTCTGTGGTCACAGTTAAAGCGTGCTGGGAGGCATCTGAAGGACCTAAAGTGGAGTCTTTTGCCTTATCTGTGTTGTTTTTTTTGGTTTGCACTCATGTTTGAAAAATAATATCATGTAGTGCCCTTGACCACGGACTGATGGAAGCAGTTGTGCTCTTTGTGAAAATGTGTAACAATATTCTGAATCACTGGTGAAATGTAAAATACAATCTGTTAAAAGGTGTTTAGTTGCTACACATAGCATTCATCAAGTTGTCAGAGGAATGGATCACTACTTGCTACAAGGACAGTAACTGAATAATTAGGATGGCCTGTCCTGCATGCAGGAGCCACCAGCCCACCTACAGCAAATTCATGTACTGCGTTCAGTAGTTTTCAGTGTGCGAAGTCTGTTTAACACTGACTCATTCATTGATTTATGATTCACTGTTGGTACACCTTTGTTTTTACAATAAAAAAAGATTCAGTACTTTTGCAGTGATAACTAAGATGTTTGACACAAAATGGGAGCCTGTCTGGTCATAGAAATTACAGAAGGTGTCACTGTGTTGTCGATGCTTTTCCACAGGAAACATGATGCGTGGATACTTGGTGTTGGTAATTTGATTAGTAGAGGCACCTGCAACTCTAGTTAAAGAGTTAAATTTTACACACCATCAGCAAGCATTTGCCTAATCTCCCAGAACTTTGTGAAGTGTGCAGAGACTTTAAGTTAATGATAAAGCAACTTTAGATTATGGTTTCCCTAAATGCATTTGGACAGGCGAAACCACAATTAATAGTTTTATTAATCATTTAAGGCTTAGGGATAAAATCAGTCAGTAGATAGTAACGTTTGTACAGCCTCATTCTCCCCCCTGTGGTGTTCAGACTGGTGTCACTATTAATTCAATGAGACACATGAGTCACCAGGCGGAGGAGGGGAAAGAGTCGTGGTAACCTCTGCAGCTGCGCTCCCACGAATGCGCACTGGGAAAAATGGAGGATGGCGTCGGGAGTGCTTCATGAATGTCACTGATGTATTCCCTACACTGGACGTGAACGTGTGTCACTGGCTAGATGAATGCTACGGAAGACAGTCCTGTCAAAATGTACTCACTTGCTTTGAAGAACAGGTAAGAAACAAGAGACAGCCGCGTGTGTGTGTATTTTGTGGGGTGAGTGAGGCATACTGACATCAAATCTACAAAATCAATCAGCAGCCATTGCCATGGTAATTAATTACCATGATGACGATTTTCCTTGCCTCCAGCACAGCAGTGGTTACACACTGGCGTCATGAAATACGTTGAACCGGGACCTTTTCTGTTGTCATCCTGTTTCACAACACATTTGCAGTGCTGAAATAATGTCGACAGCCGCCAGTTTTATGTGCCACCTTCAATTTCTTTAGAATTTAATTCCGTTTCCTTTTTATCCAAATAGAAAACTTGTGCCCACAAATCAATGTATTAAATATATTTCAGACCGCCGAAGCACGTGTTGTGCTGCCTTCAGCAATGTCGGAAAGGTCGTAATTATAAGGATTTGGAAAATGTGACGAATGAGGGCTGAAAGCATATAGCGCTTTGAAGCAGTGTCAAATGATGGCAAAACCTGTGTAATGACAATGACAGTAAAACCTCCTACTGTATAGTGACTTGCGTGTTTGGTGTGAAGCCCCTCTTTTCTGTCTCACATAATGACAGGGTTTAAACAAAACCACTACTACTAACAACCTTTATTTGGCAATTGACAATTACAGGGACTATGCAAGTATTTCAACCAAAACGATTCAAACCATGCAGGTGCGGCAACATTCGTTTTTCCGGTGGTGAGGGCGAATGTCTAGTTTACGAGGAGCACGTGAAGCCAATCTAGCCAATGTACTGTCAAGGAGAATGGGCGGTCTGTCAATGCCTGACCCCACGAGTAGATGCTAGTGAAGTGATGTACTGTAACTTAACTATTTTGGCAGCGAAGAGTGGTTAAAGGTAAGCCCATTTGGTTAATTACTAAATTCTAACGATGTTCATATGAAAACGGTTGAAATGCTTCTGATGCGTGTCGTCGTAAGTGAGGTTGCCGGGTGTTAGTTTCACGTTGGTGCACGCGGTAGCAGACGAAAGTTTGGATGATTGGGCAACAGGACCATGTGGGCGCATAGTTAAAAATCAAATACGTTTGTGTGTTGGTTCTTTAGGCTGTGATAGTAAATAATGCATTTGTATTGGTTACAGAACAGCTGGACAATGTGCTGTCCTGTGCCGTTAATGCACCAAGCCCTTCAGCCACATTAGCAAACGTAACGTTAAACCGGTCTGGCTAGCTCATACACTAACGTTAGTCAGTTCAAATGAATGACTTGTCGGAGCGCGTGGGGACTAATTATCCAGAAGCCCGGTCTATGTCCGCACTGCATACTGAAATACGAATAGGGTACCTAAATTATATATGAATTCTTTATCAGTACAAGTAGCGTTAGAGGGCTTAACTTGTGACTTACGTTGGGGTTGACGCCTGACCTTTTAGACAATAATGGTAAACAGACATTCCTATACTGTCCCTTGTAAAGCTAATATTTACCACTTGGAATGAACGAACCTGTTTAATCTCAATACCGTCAGGGGTGCTGCACTCAGCAGTTAGGACTCTTTGATACGCCTAACTGACAAGTAAGCTAAAGACTAGAGTCACCCCATACATAGCCTGTATGGGAGAGACTGACTAAAAACTGTTACAATCCACATATATATACTGAACAATAAACAAATTACAAACAAGCCACATGTTTCACCCCTTCCTGCTGTATGTTCTAATCCTTTCATAACATCATTAACATGTCCATTACATTTAACTAATGAGGCAGCAAGCCCTGCTTTGTATGTTCTATCTTATTATACATTGAACACTACTTGTCTTTGCCTAGCACATGTCCATATGCATGGTGTTAACTCCCCCATTCAGCCTTTGCATCCTGTTAAGACTTTGTCATACATTGTCCTGCTACACCCAAACACACAGGAAAAATCTAATACTTTTCCAGTCTTTACCCTTACATGGTTATACTTATGTTTTACAACAATCACTCTTCGATTATATTTCATTACATATTCCACTTACAAGTGAACATTTTAACACGTCAATTTCCATAACACTTGTATCGTCTTTTATGCTTTTTCGGTTATTTTGGTGTGCATTAGTCTCTAAATCCATTTTTAACATCCTACGTTTTGTCAATCGCTTGTAAAGCACTTTGATTTGAACTGGATTTGTCTATGCAATAATAATTAATAACTGCATGTGAAATATTTTCAACACTGTTGTGTATAGAGTACACATGCCAACATTGTTTTTTTCAATTGTGCAATGTAAACTACACTCTTGTAGGTTTAAAACTCAATTAAATTAATGAGGTCAGTACCAACACTGAAACAAACCAGCATATCAGGCTGCACCAGTAGTCATATCCAAAATATGGCTCTGGGATTGGGTAAGAAACCATGAGACCGGTCAGAGATTGTTCTATGCTGTTTATACCATGGTAACTATCTTTTATATTTCTGTTATATTTGTTATATGTTATATTTCTGATGCAGATGTTGTTTATGGAGAATGAATAGAGGCATTGGATGTCTGAAACATATTTCCCCATTTGGTCACCTCTTGTCAGTTCATGGAGTAACACAAATAGACTGAAAACTGAACTGTATTCATTGTTTTGGTGAGGTATAACATTGAGCAAATGGGTGCTTGGATCAAAGCCTTTCCCAGTGCCTCGCTTCAGTACAATCACACTTCCCCAGCCCATATAGTAGAGTCTTCAGAGAAGGTTGGACAGAGTTTGTAATGTTTTCTAATGTGCAGTGATCATAGGAAGTCATTATTGACTGCTTTTTAACATTCATTAATCAAGACTTTGTATATGAAGAATCTATTTCAGGGTGCATGATCCCATTTACAACCTATAGATTTTACACTACATTTGGTTTAGCAAATTTACTGACACTGGTACACACACGCAGTTCCACCTCCCTAGAGGTAACTCTGAAGTGTTGTATGAATTTTCTCAGGTCATCTGGAGAGGGCCAAGCTGACCTCCCAGTTATCTGCGGTGAGGAACAATCACATCTTCTGCAGGCCAATGATTACACACAAGCTCCATCCACACGCCATTCTCCTTTTAGTATTATCTGGTGTTGTGTTAACAATTGTCACGGAAGACTTACACAATTTTAATGTCACGTTTTGTTCAGTATTATCAGTGTCCAATGCAACAGCCCATGCATCTCTTGATTCACAACAACGTCTTTTAGAATAGATAACAGCACATTAATCAGTAGCTCTTTATCTTTGCTGCGTATTAAACCAAATTGTGACGTTTTTCTACCTCTTCTGCTGGTGGTGGTTACTTCACAGAGCAGGCCAGGGTTCAGCTGAAGGTTTAATGATTACTCAAATGACTGGCCTTTTGGGTTGCTGAGATACCAGCAGATCTGGGGCCTGTGGGTGCACACATTCCAGAGATGATGACAGTTAACCAGCTGTGCCTGTGAGTAAGCATGCAGGGTGCATACACATGTATTATATGTAGTTGGCAGTATGCATGGGGCTCAACCCACATCGTTTGTTTCATTCTGAAAAAACAAAAAAAGAAGATTGCTCAGTTAAACATTTTGTTTTAAAACAAAACTCCTTATCATGTTGTGGTCACCTGAGCTGAAAATATTTGGTATAATTGTGGTATACATTATTATTTCACTGGCCCTTTTATTGCTTGAAATAGTCATGTCAGGACACATTCCTTCGGCCCCAGGTGGTTCAATAGAAAAGCTCATGGAAGAGGCTTACCTTTGCCAAAACAACCAGTTAGTCTTTTTCCTTGAAGTGTTTTCTCTTGGAAAAAAAAAAAAAAATACAGATAGTATAAATCTCACCTTTACCTGCACCACCTCCATTAAAGAGCAGCGCACAGCTGCTTCCCTGAGCTTTGCTATGGAGCCACTGGACTCTCACACAGTGGATGAGAGGTTTATACCTAGAACATCAAGCTAGTGGCATGGTTCTGAGGATGGCAGAATCAGTCGGCCTACCACTTTGTTCCAGACTGAAATATCTCAACATACACTGAATGGATTGGCACAAAATCCTTTACAGACATTTATGGTTCCCAGACAGTGTATCCTAATGACTTTGGTGATCCCGGACTTTTCCCTTAGTGCCATCATGAGGTTCATGTTTGTGGTATTGAGTGAAATACCGAAAATGAGCTTTGTTATCTTGAGATAACAAGATAATCAACCCGTTATCACAAGAAAAAGTCATTTACCCTTATTAGCTTACTTATAATGTTTATCAGAGGTCAGGAGTGCCATGCCAGCATGCATAGATGACGTCTTGACAACTGTAATTGTCAGATCAAGGAGTACCCATTATTGATCATGGCATCAGACTCTACTTCAATCAAGGTCTAACAAAGGCAGAAAATGCATTATGTCTTTCTGGTAGAGATAACATTCAGATCAGTCCTTGTCATTTAAGGAGAAGACTATGAGATAAATTAACCCGTTATCATGAGAAAACGAGCTTTGTTATCTCGAGATAACAAAATAATTAACTTGTGATCTCGAGATAACGGCATTAAAAAAATAATTTGAAGCACAGCCGTTGTCGGCTTCCATAGTATTGTGCAGGGACGTGCAAAGTATTTACCAGGGAATGTGCAAAAGTTCACAGTAGGAAATATATAGAATATTCGCAATATGCAAATTTCTATAAAATGTGGTACAAATAGGTCAAAATGTCAGTTTGTCCAATACTTTGTTTTTTTACCAAATACCTGCAAAACTAACGTTCCCATCAGTCTCAGCTGGACTTGTGTTTGTGTGTTTAGGGCTAATTAGCAAATGTTAGCATGCTAACATGCCAAACTAAGCTAACATGTTGAACTAAGATGGTGAACATGCTAAACATTGTGTACCTGCTAGGCATCAGTATGTTAGCATTGTCATTGTGAACATTTTAGCATGCTGATATTAGCATTTAGTTCAAATCTCTACGGTGTCCCAGTACAGCCTCACAGAGCTGCTTAGAGCTGCTAGACTTTTATTTTTTAATATCCAGATAACTTAAATGTTTGAAAGGCATTTGGAAAGGACACGTTGCACTGTTGTAAAATTGTGAAATGAGATGCAACTGCTGTTTTCATTATAAAAAGGATTTCTGTCTCCTCTGGTAGTATCCCTCTGGTTCGGCCCTTTAATCCCTGTTAGTATTCTGTGTCAGTACATTAAATGCAGTCTTTGTTCTGGTTGTCTGATGAGGAGAATGAAAAGGTGTAGTTTGCTGTGAACTACCTTGATAGGATTTTATAAAGCACTGGTCTCATTCAGGAGTCTGTCCTGTGCAGCTGCAAACTTTCCCATACTCTACCTGCTCGCTCACCATCAAACAGCAGGTCTTTTGTTTTCCACTATTCACACAAGATGGGGGTGTAAGGGTGAAAGCACCGATGCCACCAGCTCAGCTCCGACTACCTCATGTAATGCATAATCATTGTCCCTGTGTTGCCAGGCAACCAGTCTCCCTGACCTCCTTGTGTGTGTTTTGTGATGCTCATGACACCACCACCTAACACACATACACACACACGCACATACAGAGCCTGGCCAAAACACAAGCGAGAAAAGACACAGGACAGATTGTAAGTGATCAGCACGAGTTCATCTGAAGAAGCCTGAGCATCGATTAGCTACAGGAGACTGAGGCGTTGGGATATTGTTGGATGTGTTGCCCGTTTTGCTCACTCGTGTGATGGAGAGGCACCGCTCTAGTGAAATAGGTCTCGACCAACTGGTGCAGAAGTAAATTGCTTGCTGTAAGCCATGTTCCTTTGTATTGAACGTTCCTAAGTATTGTCTTTTGCAGCATGCCATTAACTGTACGCTGTTCAGATTGGAGTAGCCTGTGGCGTTACTGTTAAGTATCCTAGTAGGGGCCACATAAAGTGGGTGGTCTGAGGCTCACACAGCATTATGCCAGATATAGCCAAACTGAATACATTATTATTATTATTATTATTATTATTTTTTTTTTTTTCCATTTAAATGGATCTACAGTTATGAGTGTCCTATTCCCATACTGTGTCATGTAGTAGGGGAATAGCCTATATTTCAGGAGACTGAAGGCTTGGTAAAGCTGTACCAGTGAGTGTCTGTGCTGTAAAGGTCAGTTTAGTTGGGCTGAGCTGCTTTGAGATCTGATGGCTGTGAGGGTAAATCCAGTTCACATTTCATGAGATGAAACACATTCCTTTCAGACATTCAGAGCGCTCTCTCGGTCTGCTTTGCATGGCAGGATTTCTGTTTTAAAGATCTGAAACTTTGAAGGAAAAAAACATTATTTGCTGCCTGCGCAAGGTGTACTGTAATGACTTGAAGTGTCCCACTCCTTAACTGCAGACACAAGTCAGTTTGGCATTTTAAGCAGCTTTACCTGACTCATTTTCCATGGACCCCGCACAGTGAAGCTGCTGGGCTCTTTGTAACTTGTCAGGTTTTAATGCTTTTTTTCACATTGATGCTGCCCATTTTAGTATAGCATCTTAACAGTAGGGGTTTTATTGTCTCTGCCTAGCAGTGCAACAAGGGGCTGCCAGCTCCAATCCTGTAACTCTCAGCAGGAGCAAAGGTTTCTGTCAAACATCAGATCAAGGTGCCCACTATGTATATACTCCAGACAGGCCTAATTAACAAGCACTGCAAATGTTTAGTTAGTTTATATACTGTTAAATATTTTGCTTGGTGTGCCTTAAACTGCAGTGCATAGCATCTGATTGATGTAGCAGCAGTAGATTTTTCATAATGAATGAACTTGGCCTCTGAAGTGACGCAGACTTGAGTTAGAGAGCTACATTATATCTGTTGAAACATCCACATGATGGGTGTTTTGGAATTGAACTGGCAGTGGCTTCTGTTCCCAACCAGTCATACTCTGGTAGATTAGAGATAATAAGTCATAATGATAAGAGTGGGATTTAACAGGCTCATATGTCTTGGCCAGCACTTGATCAAACCAGCACGAGTATCACGCAGACAGTCCTGTCGGTCCAAAACACTACTCAAGTTTGATGAACACACATAATCTCACACACTCATAGTCTCGCACATGGAAATCCTTGCAGAGTTGTTCTTTGGTTACAGAGACAAGTTGCCAAAATGGCAACAACCAAGCACTTAAGCTTGCCTTGGTCTGTTGCCTCTTGTCATTTGAAGCAGTTGCCCTTCACTGCCATTTACAGCTGCCAACATGTGAAGATGGCTGCTGAAGCGCCTGTCTGAAGAACAGTTCTACAGCTGTCTATGTTAAAGTCACGCTTGTGTGAGAGTAGAGCTTTATGCTACAAACAAGCAGTCCAACGGAACGGCAGGACAGCACAACGAAACATGCATGACGATATGTTGCTATGGTGATGTCGTACTATTTACAAAGAATGGAATGAAATACATTAAATAAAATGATTTTGTGTCTATTATCTTATGTAAGTATTCTAGTAATAGTAAGTAATCGAGTAATCATTTCCTACATGGATAGTGAAAGGAGAACTGGTGTATCTCTTGTTTATGTTTGTCTGAATAAGAGACATTTTTAGCTTCTCCTTGTCCAGATTGCCCATGTTTTCTCCTTGTGAGGGAGCTACATAACATCAGGTTGGAAATTTCATCGTGGAGGACTGAAAAAAGTTCAAATATTTTAACTTTGGATGGCAATGCGGTCTACTATTACTGTTGCCAGTATTCTCTGCCGGCCTCACCTACCGTCCTTTTTTTACTGCCCTGCTCTCGTCCACTAACATGATATCCGGTTTGCCGTCTATTGTCTGCCTGATTCCATGTGAATGTGGCTGTTCCTAGATTTTCCAGGGTCATGCTGACATCCCAGCAAGTGACCTTCTGAAGAACAAAAATGTTGAACTAGAAATTGATCAAATATGAATCAAAAGCAGCCTATACATTTATTTCTTCAGTTTACTGCACACACACACCCATATGAACATATCTGTGACGAGCCAGTATTGGCTGGTTTGGAAAAATCATCAATCTCTGATCCTATCTTCTGTAAGGGTAATTGAAGTGGAGCTCAGTGATTCCATCTCCCCCATCCTCTCTCCTCATCACTCTCTCTTCCCATCCTTTACCCTGCCTGTAATTTTGTAACCCTCCACTGCTACCCATCTCATGTTTCCATATTTTGTTTTCATTTCCAGCTATGTTTTGCTGCGCAGAGCTCTCCTCTCCTCTTTCCTTTTGCCCGCCTGTACTTTAACCTCATTTCACTCTTACCCCCCCTCTCTGCAGTCAGCTGCCCCTTTGCTCCCCCTCATCATAAGTAGTGTAAGAGACTGCAGCACATCACACTGGGAAAGAGAAGACAGTCTTATGTGTAGTGGAATATGAGAGTTATTTTCGGATGAGCACAATGAGGAGCTAAAAACTAAAAATCTGTCCCCTACAGTGAAAGTGTGAAAGTTATCTCTTGTGAAAATATAACATGGGATTGGGTTTTGTTTGGTTAAAATGATCCGTACCCAAAGAAAATAAGCAGCTGCTTTTGGAAAACATTGCACAGGTATTGAATCTTCTGTAACAATATTGTGACGGGTGGTTTTTCTCATGCGTTTCTTACATTTTAAATCATTTTGCTGGATTTCTCCTCTGCCTCCAGTGACCGTGATTGGAGGCTGTGACACAGATACTCCCCTCCAGTGACCCTGAAGTCTAATTGACCAGTGTGTGTCAGCCTGCAGCAGCAGCTTGGTCTCAGTAGCTACAGTAAGTCCTTTGCTGTTTTTCTTTGTAGCTTTTTAGACGTAGAAATTGCAGTCAATAATTCTGAGGTTGTTTTAGACAAAAAACACAATGCAATCCTAATTGGGACTATTGAAAGCAGATAGGAGTGGTGTTATTTAATTTCAGAAATAGTACATTCAATGATATTTTAAACAAAAGATGTGACATTTTAAAATAAGTGCAGTAATGTATTAAACTTGATTTTGTTTTGTTTTTTCACTGAAGATTAGTAGCATAGTATTTGGGATCATTCTACCCTGATACACATTTTATCCTTGCACTTAAAAATCTGACTAGTTTTAGATCAGATATACTTTTGTACTAGAGAAACAAAGTCACTCATGTATTTCCTCTCATTCTTTTAGCCTTTCATGCAGCCGTTCTGTAAGACACACTTGCATAGTTTCCCATTGTCCTCCCTTGAACACATCTCTCTCTCTTTCTATCTCATCTCTAATGCGATTCAAATTCTTTGGTATGGTGTTGATCTGAAGCAGCATCAGGTAGAAATGAACTTCTCGCACCCAAAGGGACCTTCCACATCATTGACTTTCCCAAGACATCCTGATCAACTGGTGGTTGATTTGGGCGCTGTGCTCACATCAGTGGAGACACACACAGCAACAGGCAGAACATGCTGTCCAAGTCCAGATGAGATGAGCAAAGCTTCATCAGCTTCATCAGATCTTAACACCTTCACATGACTTCACTACACATTTTGCTGACTTTGGCTTCCTGATTATGTAATTTCATTTTAGTTTAAATTTAGTTTTCATTGTTTCATAGTTGTCATGTGAAAACTGAAGTAATATTTGAGGTGAAACAGAAAATCCTAGGCAACATAAAGGAGCCATGTGTTGGACTGACCTACCCACCATCTACTCAGAAGTCTGCTGTAGCTGAACCGATCGCGGGCACAACATGAAACATTCAGGAGATGTAAAGAAGTGACTAATATATTAAAAAATTAAAGAAATCAGAGTTTTATGCATTTTTTGCAAATTAAGGTTTAAGGACAAAAACTCACCTAATTTTGGGTCAGGAGTATTGAAATTGTAACCTTGTTTGTAAGTTTTCCAATATACAGAAAACCACATTATTGTTTTTTTTTTTTGTTTTTTTTTTGTTTTAGAAGATATCTGTGTCTTTAAATGGGATGGGGGTCCAATATGGGTACATTTTGAGGTCTCTTGAATGTCTCATTCTGGTTCATCAAACTTCGTTCTCTCATGTAGGTGTTCAAATTGAAAGAAGTGTGGTCAGAAAGTGTTTGATTTGATTTGATTGACACCCCTCTGCTGCTTTTAAACTTAGTGTTTGTTATAAGACTGACTAAAGGAATTCTTATTTTCTGTCCTGGTTTTTCTCGCTCCAGCTCTTAGTGAGTCTCCCTATGGGTGAAAACCTTTCTTTGGCATTGTGATCAGCCCCAGAGGCCGTGCTTCCAACAGCCGTCACACCCCAACCCTCCCACATCTAGCGTCATCATGGGAGAGGTAGTCCAAATGCACTTCACCACGGTGGACTACGTCATCTTCGCCTTACTGTTGGTGGCCTCAGCTGGCATCGGCCTCTTCTATGCCTTCTCTGGTGGGCGCCAACGCACAACACAGGTAGACTTTAGTGTTTAGACACAATAAAAAGATTTGTATTTCGCATTTCTTTCCTGACAATACTTCCTTACTTTCATTCTACACCCTTTACAGTGTTAACTAAACAGTGTGTTTGTTACAGGAGTTCCTGATGGCTGACCGCTCCATGAGCTGCCTGCCTGTGTCTCTGTCCCTGCTGGCCACTTTCCAGTCGGCTGTGGCCATCCTGGGTGCTCCATCTGAGGTGTACACCTTTGGGACTCAGTACTGGTTCCTGGGCTGCTCCTACTTCTTGGGCCTGCTCATCCCAGCTCATGTTTTCATACCAGTCTTCTACAGACTGCGGCTGTCCAGCGCCTATGAGGTACACACAAGTAGAGAATTAACACACAACATGCACACATAGTTTGACATGACTGTACCACCATGGTGGATTTATGACCTGTTTAATGTATTTTCTCAAACATTTCTTAATTGTAATGTCCTCTTTCCCCCCTGTTTTTGTCTTTTACACTCTGTGCCACACCCCTGCTGTCCAGCTGTCTTTCTCAAGTATGATCTCAGAGCTTAACAACCTTATCTGTCCTCTGAACTGCTTATCCTTGACGTGTTAACATTCAACAGAAACAAAGACTGAATATCTGTAAAGGGTCTTTATCTACAGCCACACTGACTGTTTCTCCCCTGAACCTGAATGACACTGATCAGTCATTTGCCAGAGAACAGTACTGCAGTAATGTCCTGTCAACAAAGAATGAGTTGTAACTTAAAAATCTGGCTTTGACCATGTGGCTCTAAACTGACAGTTCTGGTCCACAGCACTGAACATGTATCACAGAGTGACTCTGAGATGATATTTTAATCAGCCTTTTGATTTTGTTTATTCTTTTTTTTTTTTTTCCTTTGACATTCTCTCCCCTGGACAGTATCTGGAGCTGCGCTTTAACAAGACGGTTCGCATATGTGGGACTGTGACCTTCATCTTTCAGATGGTATCTTTGTCTGTCTCATACTATCTTTGTACATTAGTTTCTGGCCTTTTGTTATGTCAAAGCTTGTTGGAATCGGGTCTAATTGGCACTCATTTTATGGACTCTGGACTTGATCTCACCTAAACAGCTTCTCGGTAAGACATGAATCATTTGACACAGAAAATGTGTCTAGTTTCTTTATTGCATGTTGCAATAAAGAAGTTCGACAAGGTGGCAACTATAGTCACCCGCTGAGATAGTGAGGCATTAAGTAAGAAAAGTAATCGTCTTCTTTACCACAGTTTTATGCTTGCCAATGAAAGGAAATAATCTCTTCTCAGTTTGGTTTTATCCTCTAACTGTCTTTGGGGAGCCATGATTAGATGTAAAGCAGCAGTTGATAGTTTAGAAATAACAGACCTAAGATTGAATTCATTGGCCAATTACGTTCCAGCCTGACTGAAACTTAGGCCCTGGAAATATCACAGTGACCTTCGTAAAACTTCTGTTATGGTTTGTGTTTCCTTTATGAGGTTAACAGCATCTATATTTATCTCCAATAAAAGCACTAAGTGTTCAGTAATGTCATGAATTGATGACCTTCTATTCTCAAAGCAAATCAATACAATAGCAAATTCCCCAAAATGAATTCATGAATGTATATGAACAGGGGTTGATGGTGGGTTGCTTAACACATACTTGTATTATTAAACTATCCCAAGATCACAGTTAGGTCTGTCTTTCTCCAAATGTATTCTGTAAAAATGCTGACCCCTCTAAAGTCACGGAACGTTTTACAGTAAAGCAGACTTATCTGACACATGTGAGTCAGCAAGCTCCAACACATTGACCCCTGAGTCTAGCTCTTCCTGTTCAGCAATGTTTTTTCTCTTCTTCTGCAGGTCATTTATATGGGCGTGGTCCTGTATGCTCCAGCCTTGGCACTCAATGCAGGTAATCTTTGCAGGCATCTTTGTTTTGTCAGATTTTCTCACGGGATCCATCACACCTCATTTTACACCAACAGGAGCCCAAAGTAACTGATGGTATTGAATACAGAGCATGTTGTAGTTATATAGAATAACTGACTATGTTTACGTGCACAAAATATTCTGGTTTTTGCCCTTAAAAAGACAATATTCCTACTAAGCTGTTTACATGGCTAATGAAAATGAATATTCCACTAATATTCCTGTTTACATGCAGCCTTGTCGACTGTGTGAACTCAGCCTCCCTCTTTCATTCGTTCAACCACCTTCTTGAAAAGGTCATCTCCAAAAACCTGTTGATATCCAAGTCTTTCATCATGTTTAAAAATAGGTGTGTTTCTCTAGCTAGTTGGTTTGCTTCCAACGCACAGCTGACTGTAAACAGTCAAGAGGCCGAGTGTTGCACACTGAGACGCAGATTCTGAATGTGCTGTATACATGTCCAAAGAATGCTCCTAAAACCTGAATACTACCAGCATATTCAATTTAATTCAGTTTTATTTATATAGCGCCATATCATAACAAAGTTATCTCAGGGCACTTTTTCGTATAGGGCAGGTCTAGACCGACTCTTTATATTTACAGAGACCCAACAGTTCCCACCACGAGTAAGCACTAGGCGACAGTGGCAAGGAAAAACTCCCTTTGAACAGGTAGAAACCTCGAGCAGAACCAGGCTCTGGGTGGGCGGTCATCTGCCTCGACCGGTTAGGTTGAAGGGGGAGGGGGGGAGCGGGAGAGAGAGAGCAGGAGGAAAGAGAACATACAGCAGCACAATACAGTTTCACATAGAGATGTAAAGTAATAGTTGTGGTAATGGTATTGATGTTAATATTAATAGAAATAATACTAATAGCAATATTATAATAGTAATACTAATAATAAGAACAAAAGCAGTAATGGCAGCAGTGGGTGTAGAGCAGGAACACGGGGGCAGCAGGTGGCTGCAACCATAGATCCAGACTCTACAGCTCCGGAGGCAGAAATACCTGCAGAAAGCAACAGAAGGAGAGAGAGAGAGGGTCTTAATGGAAAAATGCTCCATTCGAAATAAGGCCTATTTCGGAATATCCAAATGGAATATGCTGTTTGCATGACCCGTATCAAATTCAGAATATTGTCATTTTCGGAATAATAGTGGGAAATGAGTGTGCATGTAAACGTAGTGACTGTGTAACCTGTTGTGCAGTGTTTGGTAATGCTCTCTGTGTTCACTTGCAGTGACAGGTTTTCACCTATGGGGGGCCGTGTTGGGCATGGGATTGGTGTGCACCATATATACTGCCCTGGTGAGTCCCTGAATCTTTTATCAATGACTAACTGTGAAAATATTTGTTGACTACTATTTTTCTACAACAACAGCTAAACCATAACTAAATAAAGATGAACCTTTTTAAACAAAAACTAATGGCAACAAATGAAAACTTAACTTTATATTACTAAGGAAGTTTCTTTAGTAGGCAACAACTGGTGATTACAATCCAAAACGTCCACCAGCACCTTGATTGGAAAAACTTTAATCAGTTCCTATTAGCTCTGATTCCTTTCTTTCTTTCTGCCATCCTCTTAGGTTATTCTGGGAACACAGGTGGCACTCATTCATTTTGTTGTCAGTCAGTATGTCAAGGCTGTGATCCATGCACACCTCTACAGATGGCTGTGTGCATAATGTTGATCATTATGGAATTTAAAGTGAATCCACTGCTTCTCTGTCCCAGGGGGGTCTGAAGGCGGTGATCTGGACCGATGTCTTCCAGACGGTGGTGATGTTTGCGGGCCAGCTGGCAGTCATTGTGGTGGGGGCCAGTCAGGCAGGGGGCATAGCAGAGGTGTGGAGGAAAGCAGTCAATGGCAGCCGCATCGCTGGACTGGAGTGAGTAGTCGGCATATTTGAAGTGCAGTAGAATGAAGTATTCCTCATTACCTGTACATGCTGTAGTGTGTAAAGGCAGGGCTAGAGAAGATGCTAAGCAACACTTTGCTTTTTGGAATCGATATTCATATGTTCGTCTTGTATTCACTCCCTGAGCAGCCTGAACCCCGACCCTCTGGAGCGACACACCTTCTGGACGCTGGGTGTGGGAGGGGTCTTCCTGATGTTGGCTCTGTACGGGGTCAACCAGGCCCAGGTCCAGAGATACCTCAGTTCTCGCACGGAGAAAGAGGCCATCATGTGAGTACCATCAATGTACAACGACATGCTGGACTAACCCTTGCTGTTTTAAAAGAACCCTTATAATGTCGGTCATCTTCTCTCCATTGTTGACAGTATTTTGGACGGTTTGTAACCATGTTTGTCCTCACCTCTCATGTCCTTTCAGGTCCTGCTACGTAGTTTTCCCATGCCAGCAGATTGTCTTGTGTTTAGGTTGTCTGATGGGTCTGGTCATGTTTGCTCGCTATGGAGAGGACAGCCCTCTGGACAAGGGCTACGTCAAATCTAATGACCAGGTGAACACTAATTTCCCTTCATGGTTCCCCAGACTGTGGTGAATCAACAGTGCCTTTGTTGTTCTTGCCTCTGGAGGTGCACCCTAATGTTGAGTTTCTTTGTGCAGATGGTTCTGTACTTTGTGATGGATGTGTTCAGGGATCTGCCTGGGCTACCTGGACTGTTTGTGGCCTGTCTCTTCAGTGGAGCTCTCAGGTAAATGAGCCAAGAAAATAGACTTGGAAGTAAAGGATCATCCACTGTTGAAGGCTTGCTTGCTGTCTTGCAGGTAGTTGGTTACAACCCAGGTTCATACAACAATGAAGCCGATTCACTACTTGTTCTACAGTTGTTGAACTTCTACCTTGTTTTTCATAGAATATTGTTTGGTTATTTAGTTGATCTGATTGGAATTTATAATCCTTGGCTTCATCCCAGTCAATCCTAAAGTACTAAACCCTGGCAATAACATGGCTGACTGACAGACTAGATTATTTTATGTGCTGAGTATCAAAGCATCAAAGAGCTGTTCTGCCCTACGAAGCCACAGATCAGTAACTGCAGGAGCAGTGAAGCTGAGAAAAGTGTTAAAGGTTTTCAGGCTGGACGGCAAACTGTAAAACAGATAGAAAGGTTGTAATGCTTTCATTTCATGTCTTTTTAGGCCGATTACCGCCAAAAAAGCATTGCCACAGAACCCACACAATACCTACAAAATGCAAATACTGCACTCTGCCTTTGGATAATCTTCACTGAATACTCAAAGAAACTGCAGTATCTACCAACAAAATGTTCTCAGCTTTCTGATCCGTTTCAGCTAGTTTTATAATATTTGCTTTAGTTTGATTATTATTTATGGTCCATAGCTTATACGAAGCCAGTGTTTCTGAGTTTACCTAAGCTTCTATCTGTCTTTAATATATATATTGAAATCAATATAATACATTCATTTAGAATTTAATACATTTAAGTGTGTGATATAAAGGCAGTGTAACCACCAAATCACAAAATGTACGAGAGTCAAAATGAGATGGCAGTTACTGAGATCTGCTAAGCTAGCTAGCTTTAGCAGGAGTTTAGCTGTTTTTTTCTTCATCATGAATTTATTTAGCTGCAGCCTTATTCAATTATGTGGAATAAGACTGAATAACCAAAATGTTTTGTTAATCAAAAATGGATATTTTGTGTTTATAGACAACAAGGGGAAATCAAAAACTAAACTAAGCTTTCGTTTTAGTTAAGGCTAGCCGCGGCTATCTCACAGACTAGCTTTTCCTTAATATAGCCCTCTTACTTTGGCTGTCTGGCTATGGCAGAGAGTACAGTAAGTGTGCTGACAAGTCGTACAGCACACTGATTACCAAACCAGAGTGCAGTAACAGCCAAAGTAACAGCCAAAGTACAGATACTGCATTTTGCTTTTCATGTCTGTTTTGTAGTTACTGCAAATTTAAAAAGCTTTCACAGAAATTACACATTTCTATGGCATAGTATTTTTTTATATAGTAAAACAGATGTCAGGAAGTTGGACCCAGGTTATTACTTAATTTTGACCTGTCCACTTTGAGCACAGCATGGCATCAACCACGGCAGTTTCATTTCAGTCACCTTTTTCAGTGCATCCTTAATTTGATGGTCTTACACTAAATTTTACTCTTACTCAGTCCATTTTATGACTTTTGCATGCTTAAAGGTAATCTCTGCTCTTGGACATGCAGCAAGAGGTGATAAATATTAAATCATAAATTATATAATAATATGTCTGTTATCAACTAAGTATCACTTTACATCTCCTCCTTTTGAAATGGAGGAGATGCCCCAGAGTGCATTTTCCACCATCAGCTGGACATGAAATGAGGGCATTTATCACTTTGGGAAAGTTCCTGATCACTGCAGCATCCGTACACTGTCCTGATTGCCTGTGCTGTACAGACAGACATGTAACGTGTTACAAAATCCCAGTTATTCATTCAATCCCATTTTCCTGTCTTCCTCCAGCACCATCTCATCAGCCTTTAACTCCCTAGCAACAGTAACTATGGAGGACCTGATTAAACCTCATTTTCCAAACATGACTGAAGCTAAAGCCACGGTGCTGTCCAAGGGACTCGGTAAGACAAGTGCTGTAATCATATTTTCTTCCTGAGTGCATATTGTTTATATACAGTGTTCTCTGACAAACTTGATATTGTTCAAAATAAAGTGTGTAGCGTACATTTTAATTGTCCTCATCAGTGACGGTCTTTAGCAGAGCATACTGTAATTAGAAACAAGTAGTAATTCTCTCACACACTTAATTTAGTCCACACTTGAACCTACTTAGTGAAGTATGCTAACAGTAAGTTTTGTAGCAGGTGTGACCCCTGCATATTTCTTTGTCTTTATCTGCTTGCTCCACAGCTTTGGCCTATGGCCTGGTGTGTCTGGCTATGGCCTACCTCGCCTCTCTAATGGGATCTGTGCTGCAGGTATCAAACTGTTCACATGCTCTGAGTTGCACATGAAGAAAAGTAAATTGGAACAGTGACACATTATGAAACATGTTTGTAAGGAAATGTGCAGTAAAAATCTAATATAGAAAAATCATTATTATGCAGCTGTTCAGTGCAGTTGACTAGAACACACATGCAAAGAGTCACTGCTCTGCCATGCTCTCTGTCCTCCGTGCCCACAGGCAGCCTTCAGCATCTTCGGGATGGTGGGTGGTCCTCTGCTGGGCCTCTTCTGTCTGGGGATGTTCTTTCCCTGGGCAAACCCTATAGTGAGTCCTTTCATTTCTGATTATAATCTGTCTCCATACTTATTTGCTTTAGTTTCAATATGCAAACAGATAAATGGTAATGGGCATGGTAATAACACTGTCTCCTGAGTTGAGGCTTGAATTAACCCATCTGTTCTCCTCTGGTGCCTCCTCAGGGTGCAGTGGTTGGGTTAGTAGCAGGCCTTGTCATGGCCTTCTGGATTGGCATTGGCAGCTTTGTGATGCGCATGTCTGGTCCCACCCCAGTGCCACCACTCAACACCACTGCTCTGCCCCTGTTTGACAACATAACCACCACTGTCATGACTACACTGGTCAGCGCCACCACAGCAAAGCCAAGGTAACACACGAGTCCCTACAACCAACCTCAGAGATATGTGTTGGCTACATTACTTCCACTGAACACTACAGATAGAGACTGCACATGTTCAGTCACGTAATGATAGATTATGAAGAAATACTCTAACGTCGCTTTGTCTTTCATCTTCCCTCTTTCCTTCAGGCCGACGGGTGTAGAGGCGCTCTACTCGTTGTCCTACATGTGGTACAGTGCTCACAACTCGACCACTGTGGTGGTGGTGGGACTGCTCGTCAGCCTGCTGACGGGTACACACACTTAGACATGTCGCATTAAATACATTCACGCTTGAATATTGGCGAAAACATGGCAGGTTTACTAGCTGCTAGCTTTCCAGGCTACAATTCGGGTAGCTTGCTATATAAATACATTCAAATGTGAACAAATCCTTGACATTGAAATGCTAAATGTTTGTCAGTTACCAACATTAGTATGATGTGCACCCTGAGCAGCCAGGCTGTAGTTTGTCTTTATGTAATGTCACTCAAGAACAGCTCCTGGTTTGTTCCGGTTGTTTCATTTTGTCCTGGTCTTATTGCCCTGTAACTCTTCCTCACTTCAAACAAACAAACTGCTGACCTGTTCATGTATCTGTCAACATGTTAGGACCTATGAAGGAGAAGGATCTGACCCCGGGCACAGTATTTCCAGTCCTGGGCACACTGCTCTTCTTTCTGCCTGAGCGCTACAGAGAGAAGCTCTGCTGCATCACTTCTCTGGCTCAGAAGGTAACATCATATTTACACTCTGTACTGCTTTGTCTTTTTTTACTTTGTTTACCGTAACTTCAATAGTCTTTTATCCTTGTTGACCAGCCCAAAGAAATTAACGCACAGCCTTATCAGAAGGCCAAGAAAGACCGCAACGGAGCAGCTTACTGCAAAGAGGACACAGTCACAGAGGACAAAGAGACTGAGAGTGACAGAGCACAAACAGACGAGGACGACTTGGAAACGAGGATCGCTCTGCCCTCGTGCCAACTGACGGCTCACACAGTTCAGGAGACGGCCTTGTGATCCTTTTTTCTCCTACTTGTAACAAGCACAACATCATAGATCTGAAGTCCATCACTAAGAAGCATGTCCATTATGTCTACAGCACCAAGTTTGGGTGTTGGTGTTATACAATGACATAATCACTTGAATCTGATTCATAGAAAAGGCTTATGGACTTCAGTATCTGTGTGTTGTTGGTACCTGCTCACACTTTTATCTCCAAAAAATACAAAAACAACTGGAAATCAACTTTTGCCAGGCTGGAACTGTGCATTGGGAGCCCAAATGGCAGAAATCAAAGAAGAAATTAGTCAATTGATCTCCATTAGTGACTCTGACGATACCTGGGTGCACACACAGGCTATGGGTCTTCCCAGATGTGTGCAGATGTAGGTGTGCAGTTAGAAGTTAATAGAGTGGGTAGCTCTCACGCACAGTGAGCTGTTCCACTGTGACTGGAATCAGGTAGTTAAAAGATACAAGATGTAAAATGTGTTATTTTTGTAGAGAAGATGGAACCATAAAATCCCAGAATATGAGAGAATCTAATATAAAAAGAAAAGAGAGGCTGAGCTTCAATGGAAGGCATGACAGGTCTGTGCTACTGTGACAGTGTAGTGTCTTTACATGGCCTTGGTCTAATACTAACAGTCACCTTCTAGCTGCTACTATACATGTCTAAATATTGAGTCCACAAAGCAAAGCTGTGTGTTCAGATGAGAGCAGAGACGGCGTCTTGTGGTGGCAGTTAATTTATATGGAGCGCCTTAACTGCCATCACCGTGTTCCTACTAACAGTGCATGAGGAGAAAACAATCCAGTCAGTGTGCAGAGCTGCTCTCTCCCCATGCATGCTCGAGTTGTCAATGTTTCCCGCCCTTTGAGGACTTATGTACATGCGATGTACAACAAATCCCTTACAAGTTGCCATCATTCACTCATGCACTACCCCCCCATATGATAAACACTCACTAGTTTACTTTATAGTGAGCAGTACATCAGATTTTGGACACTTAGGAATCATCATTTTGCATCTTCACTGACATCTGTTGTGTCACTCAACTGTTCATTTCTGCATCTATAAAATCCCAGGGGTTGCATTGTGGGACTTATTTTGTTCCATTGTTGGAATGTTTGAGGGCATTATATGGTGTACCAATTTTACACAATTTGAACACTCAAATAAAATGAGGGACATATAGTGCACTATATAAGTAAATAGGGTGGAATTCAATTGAAAAGCACAATGGCACAGAGAGACCACACTTTCTTTCCTCTTGAAGAGATGATGACATGACTTTTAGGTGAGATAATCTTGTCAAAAATAAGATGTCTTGCATAAAGAATACTTTTTTTCCAAGTTGCTTAGTATAATACTTACATGCCACTATGTTATCAGTTACTTTTTGGCCAGTGTGGAGATAAACAAGTGCAAATTCACAATAGCTGCGACCACGTACGCGAATGAGTTATGAAAGGGGACGTGGCAAAATGGTGTCTGTGTGTGTCTTTCTACAAAGTTTGGTCATGTTGTGTGAATGCGTTTGCGCCTTTTGTTATAGGCCACTCCCACTGCCACACCCCCTTTTAGCCAATTGGCATGGACAGTTAATCAGCTGTTTTTTGGCTCATGACCAACCTTTCCACAAAATCTGCAAGTCTGTGAATCCATTTGGAAGTTGTGTGCTTTTTTACGATAGGCCACTCCCATTGTCATGCCCCCTTTTAGCCAATTGTCATGAAAACAAACACACACCTACACACACATACACACACACAAAATTTCAGCCTCCTAGGGCATAAACTGTGGCTGCCAAAGGGTGGGGAAATTCTTGTGGACCGACTGACAGAGCGAGCCATAGAGCTGCTAGCTGTAGCTAAAAATGATTACAGTGGCCAGTAACTCTTCCAATGAGTCATGTGAGTGTTGTATTAAGATAGTCTATCTTTTAAAGACATGATGCAAGGAGTAGAATGAATCTGGCCAGGGCAGTTTAGCATGTAGTGTAATTGACTACAGTGACCCATGTTATCAATGGGAAAATACATAGTACATTTTTTACATAAAATCTTTAATCATCACAACTCAAATGTTTGTTTTTGAAATCCACAGTTTGTGTAGTTTTCCTGTTGTGTTCAGTCATAGTGAACATATGCTAAGCATTGTTAATGTCAGGATATGTTGAATGAAGTTAGGAAGTGTCTCACTGACCCGGGTTTCTTTTGATGAGCTGGTATTAACGTGGAACCTGTTGGCAGCGCTCCATAACTCTGCAAGGTGTCTGTTTCATTAGTTTTATATCTTTTGATATAAAAGATATATATCTGATATAAAAGATATATATCTTTTGATATAAAATTTATAAAACCCACATTTCTACATGGCTTTACCCCTGCTCCCATCTGATTTTACTGCCCTGAATAAAGCGCAGCACTGCTCTGAATCACTACATTCAGACTGCAGGCAAAAGTCCAAATCAGATTAAATTCTGGTTTGGGCCACTTTCATATGTGGTCCTAAATCAGATACAGGTCTGATTTTTGCACTGCGACCTCAGTCTGAACAGTCATATCAGAATTCATGCGACTTTTATGTCACTCTAGATCAACAATTGTCACAATTCTGCGCTGGCAGGAGTCACTTGGTGAATACAGACATTCATTAAATTAAAAAAATAAAAGATTTGGCTCTCTTTCTCTTCATCCTCGTCCTCGTTATCATCTGCTCACGAACTCGCTGGCTTCCACTGCAGATCACCTTCGAAATGAAACCGTAAACGCTGACTTCAGTGGCCTCCATGTTTACTTAGGTTTTACTTATTGTTCAGTTCAGGACCATGACCAGTTCACACTGGAATCTGATATGGCTACATTTAAAAAATCATGTGAACAGCCAAACAAAAAAATCGGATCTGAGCAATAATCCGGATTGAACACTAAGGCTTGCAGTGTGAACGTTGGACCTTCCTGAGATGGACCTACTCGAGTTCTGTTAGGCAGTAACTTGATTATATTTGAAGGTAAAGATGATTGTCATCTCTGGTAATTTTGTATTTTAAACATCTTTGTAAGTGCTCGTTTTTTTTTTTAAATCCAGGTTGTTGCCAGTGCCAGTATGTGATTGATTTGCGTAATTGTGTGTAGTTTGAATATTATCATCATTGTCATGATTTTTGGAATCACAGAATTCTTGACCATCACCATTTTATCCATTGTCACTGTGTATAAGAGAGGTGTTGTGTGTACAGGTTTGAGTCAGTACTGACTGTGCTCTTTTTAATGGACTCCATGGCCATGTTTCATCATGTGACTCAACATGTTTGTTAAGCTTGTAACGGCCAAACCAGTCTGACATGTTTCCAAAGAGTTTCCGACAGTTTATGGAGAGTCCACAAGAATACAAATGTTTACCTACATCTCATTTAAACAGTCTGTAACTTTGCTCTGTCCGCATGTGTTGTCACGTGCTGAAAACTAAGACATCCATGTCTCAGTTGCCTTACATTTTCTTGTTTAAAGTGGAAACGGACAACTTTTCAACTTTTCCCCTCCCTAGTGTTTCCAAGTGGTATCGTTTGCGCCATTGTCACAAAGACAACAGTCAACATGGCCACCGCTAGCAGCCTGGCTAATGTCCAAAGCAAGAAACCACCGTAAGAATCCCGGTTTGAACTACAATCCCCGATCTCAGTGCTGTGATAAAGGCAGAGTAAAACACCCAGTAAGTAGGCAGGTTTCGTTACTCACTGATCTAGTAGAACGAATGCCAACTGAATGTCGGTTTGGAACCCTCTCAAGTCCCGCAGCTCTCTCCATCGAGTGAATGCCTGTCTGAGGTTCACTCTTGTTTTACCTCGGTTTTTATCACTCTCCCTCTTTGTCTCCTTTGCCTCCTCCGTCAACGGGGCTCTCTTTCTTTTGCCGGGTAGAGTTTCCACAGTTATTCCGGTTGTTCCACTGTCCGCCATTCTGCTAGCTGGGGATAGCTACAAATAGCTACCGGGGAAAACAAAAGCACTATCCTCTTTTTGTTTTGGTTGTGCAATGGTTGACCCACTTCCTTTGTGCCATAAATTGAGCCTTCTTTTTCCCCAACAGATTGTACCCGCTGGCAGACAGAACTGCACAGTGAAAGCGAGGCTTATAGGAAACCAGTCTAAACACCATTGGTGTCATTATTTTATAGCCATTACATTGTACAATCAACATTTACTTCATAATGATAAGTCAAAGCATACAACTTGTCTATTGCCACTTGAAATTAGTTTGCTGGAGTTGCAGTTGTATTTTAAGTACATGCCAGAGAATCAAGGTGACAGTTTAGCAGCGGAAAAGAAGCAGCTTAGCATTTCTCATTTAAAGGATTATGGACTCTGGAGACCGTTAGATCCCCTGTTTGGTGGAATGTTGAGCCCTTTTATACCCACGTAAGCACCAGTCCGTTACAGAACCAACATGTTTGTACCATCATCCTGATACTCAGAGATACCTCGATTTATCCAAAGCGTATAGAATATGAATTTCTTTCATATTTTGTTTTGTTTTTTTACCAACAGAAGATATGTTTGAGATCATATTTGTATATTTTTGTAATTTCACGATAAGCCTGCGCACATTTCAGAAGCTGAAATGTGGAATTCTATATGCAAGAACCATGAAATGTTTTTGTTCTGTGAATGTTGGGCAGAATTGGGAACGTAGCAGTCCACGCTAAGATGTGATTTTTAGAGCACTGTTTTTAGAGCACTAGCATCCTTTGCCTTAGACAGCATTTCACACAGGAAATGTTGGTCAAACACAGCTCATGTTTTAGTGCTGCGTCCCATATGCTAGCCTCCACAGTCACAATTTTTCAAAACATTTGAATGGTTCCTAGAGTTTTTAACTACTTTTAAATCACACGTGGCAATGTGTACTTTATTTATGATTGCATAGTATTGAATCCTTCTCCTTCATACCTGAAATTACTTGAAGTGTGTGCCTGTAATTTTACCTCACCTGATACACAGATAAACCCCCTTTATAATGTGAGGGAACATAATTCAAGTGCTGACATGTTATTACTGTTAAAGATGTCCTTTACAAACCCAGACTGGGTGGAGCACTGTGATACTAATGAACACTAACACTAATAAAGCACAATGAAGTCTACTCGGTAGTCCTGCTATTGAAAGAATCTGACTGAAGCCATCAGTTGGTGTAAAGCAGCTCAGATACAGTGTTCATGAGTGAAGAATTATGTTGATTTTAATGACAAAAATGTCAACTCAAGGTCCCCTACAAGTGTGAAACATGCTCGTTCTATTGATTAGTAGCCTTTTAACAGTGAATCAGGTTGCACTGCACAATAATACAGTTGAGGATACAGTTTGTGAAAGAAAAGCATGGCACTTAGTAATTTCCAGCAACGATAAATATTGTTTTGAACAATATTTATTATGATATTTGTTCTCCCATTCTCAAGAATTCTTCCTGTTATGCATTCCAAAAAAAACAACCCCATAAGCACTGAAGTCGAGATGACTGCTCTGCTCTAACTGTGCCTTCATTTTGTGATGATGTTTTTTTTTTTAACTATCTTTCTGTAGTTTTCATATATAGTCCAGGATATTGCCATGAATATGAGCTCAGTCCCAAACATCTGTCCAGGAGGGGACCAAACCCACATTCATGAATGAATAAATGAATCGTGTGTCACATGATATGATGGGGAGAAACAGTCCTGTTGATGGAGGGAGTAGAAAACAGAAAACTGGTGGAAAGAGAAACTGACTGCATTTTAATCTGTTTCACTGTTGTTTGGATGTATAACTAGTAGATTTATACGTTTGATGTACTTGAATTGAGATATTATTAAAAATTATAATGACAAATTCAAAAACGTGTCCAGTTTTTGTGTGTTGACGTGTCGTGTTTTAGTGCCACCTAGTGGGAAAGATGTATCTTGTGTGGGTTGTTTTCTGTAGCTCTGATCAGTCACTTCAGTTATTGCTTTCAGCCAGCGAGTGGTTCATTTCTAGAATGCTATCAAGTAATACTACTCAGCCAGTAAATGTTATTCAGCCATCATTCAGTGTCATATACCAGCCATAATATCCTGAAGGAGGTTCATGAGTTTATGTTACTGTTCCCAAAAGGACTCCGATGTAAATTGTTATAAAAGTCTTAATGTACTTCCTTCACATGTCCTACACTCATCACTATATAATAGTAATACTTTAAAATGTTTGGCTGAGAATGTTTATAAATGATGTCCTAACTTTAGTTAATGGATTCATCTTATTTGTAGAACATATCAACTTGAATGTTTACATTTCTGGATGAAATAATACTAAATAGCAAGGTCAAAGGTCAAGTTAGGAACTTGTATACTAAAAAGCTAATGACTAGCATTTGCATGGTAAAACTGACGTGTTGAATGGAGAATTAGAGGCAAGCGCCGGCCTGCTGAAGTGTTGTGAACTTTTTCCTGAGTGCTGGATGGAGGGAAAGGTTTATATGAAAAAAATCCCCTCCAACATATTTCGCCTTTGTGTGAACCGAAAACAACAACAACATGCTAGTGCAATGGGCCTGATGGTCTTGTTTTTTAATTGTGATTATACCAAGGTTTCAGAATGAATTTGCTGTCAACATATTGATGTTTCAAATGAAATAATTTGTTTTCCTCAGCTGCACATGTTGGAATATCTGGAAACGCTGGTCCTCAGTTGGATGTTTTGAGAAACCAGGATTTTCCTCCTCCGTCAGTGGTCATCTGATCCCACGGGAGACTTTGCTCTTCTCCCTTCTCCCCACATGTAACCCCTGTTGGGTCAGACTGACTGTATCCCTCTTGGTCGTATAAAGAATACACTCTCTGTGTATGAAGCTCTGGCTATCCAGTGGTTTCATAATATGAACATGAGAATGTTATAGAGAGCATTTGTCTCTTTTCTATCTTGCTTATTTCCATTGTGGCACTATTGAATTGAAATTATTCTGTAGTGGCACAAGTACTTGCCTTAAATTATTGTATATTGCAGTTATTGTCTGTTAATTAATGCCAGTGCTTCTGCAATGACCAATGTCATTCAGCTGATTTACATTGGAAAACATTAGAAAAAAAACATTCACTTGGACTCTGCCCTGAGCAGAGAAATAAGTGTTTGGTACTGTTAGAAACACCATCTGAAATGCTTTATACAATAGTGAAATGCACTAATAATACCTGACGTAAACAACATATCACAAGTGCTTGAGTTTTGCATAAACAATGGTCAGCCAGTATGAACATCAAGGTGGGTTGAGACTCGTACAGTGAAGGTGTAACATGAACGTTGTCTATGCCACAGATAGAGGACTGTCTCCACGGTAACAATGAACTCTCTCCCTCAGGTATACCATCAGAAAGGTTCTATAAACACAGGTCACCGCATGAATGAAGAAGGTGGAACTTTCTCTTCAAGTTGATACAAACAAAAGTATAATAGCAGCCATTTTCTCCATCCATTATGGTTACAGAGAGCATCGTCATGTTCACAACACACAATAGCCTTATATGCGAGAGTGAGTAGGATCATTGTAATTCGAAATCATTATCATTACATTAAAAACTCTTTTAGTAAGTCTCATAAGTCTGACGGTGTATTAGGGCCATTGTAGGTATAAAAAAAAAGAAAATTACAGATCCATAGAGGGGACTAATATGCAGAGAAAAACTTTTTGTGAAAAAAAAATTTTCTGTGAGAAAAATTGTGTTTTTTTCATCAAGGAACCACATCGCTTGCAAGTTTTTTCTCTCAAATGTATGACTTTATAAGCTCAGAGAATATCCAAGTTTTTTTCTCCTAAATTTACAACTTTAATCTTGGAAATTCTGATGTTTTTCTCTGAATATTCCCCCCCTCCCCAGGCTCTGTCTTTTTTTTTTTCTTTACCTACAATGGCCCTAATATGCCGTCGTAGTACATAAGGCATTCTTGGTGTGTTGTGTGTGTGTTGTAATGCGTTCTGCAGGGCTTGTGTTTGTGAAGTACAACCTGTCTACCCCAATACATTGCAGATTAAAATGATTTATTTTACATAGACGTCCAGAGCTTTAAACCGCATCCTCCTCAGCGGAGGGAGTTTACACTTCCATGGAGTTGAAGTGTTTGCTCTTGCTACTTACTGAAATGCCACACTGAGCTTTTTTTCAAGTGTGAAATAGCAGCACTGACATTCTGCCATCAAGGTAAACTGAAGAAAAGAAAGAGAAGGTGAATAAAAGATGTCCTGGTTCATGATTAGATTGTTTAGGCAAGCTTTAGTCTTACAAGGGTAACATATTTTTAGAGAAATCTACAGTTAAGTATAATCTTATCTCAGACTGATCATATAGGATTTATTCTAACACTAGCTGTGTTCAGCAGTAGACTCGGTTGAAATAAACAAATAATTTGTCCCCATCATCGTTTTCCTCACTCCCCTTTCACCTTCTCCACACTCCAGTTCTCTTTTCTCTCCTCTCCTCCTCCACCCTCCTCTCTTCCTCTTCATCCTTCCCTCCAGTCATTCTCCTCCTCCTCACTGTCGTCCATTCCCTCGCCGTCTACCCAGTTCCAGCAGGGCCCCGGCCAGAGCAGGGGGAGTGTGGCCTCGGAGCTCCATAAATCCAGCCTGTAATCAGTGTGTACTGGCCATAATGAGCAGGAGATAGTGAAAATATGCTGATTATCTCCCAACATGAGGGGATGAGGGGGCAGACAGTTTGGATACACTCTTTCTTGAAGCTGTTCCAGTGGCATAAATAGCCGTCTTTATATGGACGCATGGGAAAACACACACATACACTCTTTGAAGACAGCCACAGGGCCTATAGATAGAGATGCTCCCTTGGTGCACCTGTGACTGTTCTGATATAATGTATGTAAAACTGTAGGTACTGAGCAGTGAAGCACACATACAATGGACTCTTCTGCTTAACCACAACTAGAGTAAATAGTGGAGGATTCAATTCAAATTCTATTTGAGTGAAAAGATTAAAATATCTGGCGCTAAGAATTATACATAGTGTTTGTGTGCGTCAGTGCAATGGGGCATTTAGTTTCCATGTGGCCAGTTGGGTGGATAAGTCTGAAGCTGTTCCTGGTTATATTGGCTGGGCTGCTTTTCTTGGGTGTTTAGTAGGTGCCAAGATAAGGCTGCATTTAGTTAATTCCAGGTTTAAGAAACCCTGATGGGGAAGACTAAAAAATAAAGACATAAGACATGTTTGTAAAGGAACAAAATAATAAAAATAAATACAAAAGGGTTAAGTGTCAATTAAAATGAAGTGCTGAGTGAAGTTAAAAGAAGTAAAAGTGCTGAAAGGAGTTGAAATCATTGAGGTGTAAATGAAGAATTGAGCTGGAAGTGTTAGTTTAAGTGGAGGTCCTGAGTGAAATTAGTTCCACTTCAATGTATAAACCGAAAGTGAAGCCACTGAAAGAAGCTGGAGTAAACTGTATGAACAGTGGACATTGTGGGAGTTGGAAGAGCTGTTTTTATGGTGAAGACCTGAGACCTGAAAGGGTTTGAAGAGTTAGTTGAAGTTTAAGAATTGAAAGGAGCTGAGATGTCATTTGGACTTTAAACCCTTGAGGGGGGAAAACTACAGCACTTCTCATACAAGAAATCGTTTAGACTGATATACATGTTTGTAAAGGAGCAAAATAATAAAATAAAACTAGAAAAGGCTAAATCATCTGAAGAAAACTTGCGGTGGCAACATTTGAAATAATTAAAATACTGAAAGAAGTTGAAGTGGCAGTAAAAGTGAGTGCTGCAAAGGGAAGCGCTGAGTGCAGTTGAAGTAAAAGTGCTGAAAGGAGTTGAAATCCTTGAGGTGTAAGTGATACATTGAGCTGGAAAAGTGCGAAAGAATGAAATGAAATAGAGTAAAGACACTTCATAACTCATAACTACCAATTATACCACAGTGGCTTATTTTACTCTGACAGGATGGTGACAATTTGTCTGTGTAAACGTCAAAACCATGGCATAGTAACCTTTAAAACATTCATGTTGTAAAATGAATCTGTTTTTGCATGAACCATTTGAAAGTTTTATAAATACAGTGTTTTCTATGCTTATGTCTACATGGACGTTTTCTGGTTTGTTAGTCTTGCAGTTGCTCTACCAAACTGTCCTTCTGTAACCTCTGCCTTAGTAGTCAGACTCCAGCAGCTCCAAATTAGTCATCACTACACACGGGAAATCGGGGGCAGCCACCCCCCTCTGGACAGATTTATAGAGCTAGCCTTGAACGCTGGGCTGTTGCTTGTGGAGCTGAGCCCATCTTGTTCAAGGGGGAGATGATTTCAGTTAGTCTGGGCTCTCATCTGTTGTAGGCTTCTCCTATCCACCCCACAAACATATCTACATGACTTATTGGATTGGATTTCAGTGCTGAGCTCTCATTTCTGCAATTACAGTGTGATCGTACAGCAACAAAATATATGATACTTGGTGAATTATGAGCTGAGATACAGAAACTACAAATACTGTGAAAAAAGGAGGACACTAGAAGCTTAGTCTCTTTTTTCCCAGTCAAACTTTATTTTACTTACTTTTACTTTTAACTTGCCTTCCTTTTTACCTACTGACCAAAATACATCAAGATCACGCAAGCAAATGTAAAAGGGTTCAAACTCTTGAATCCAGGCTTTTAACCAAAGTAAACAGTCCCATATATCATGTGAAAAAATGCCCACACACTGACAAAAAACTAGACGAGAAAATAATCAATTTATGGTTTCATGATTATTCAAAAACCAGAATATAGTTTAAATATGTGGGCATCCATTTGGACACGAGGCTTTGAATTATTCAGTCTAAAGATCTAAAACAGTGCTATGCAACATCTGGGCTCTGCCATAGTCACAAAATGTCTCACATCCAGTTTAAATAAGCTACAAAATTACTCAGTTATTTAATCGATGTTGACACTCACTCAGCTATTATCAAGATGACCAAGACACTACAGCTTTGTGAATAATCTGGACACCTGAAGCTAAAGTGTGCTAAGTGCTAAGAGATGTGTTCACTCCTTCAGAACTCCTGTCCACACCACAATCTGTAACCTGCTGCTGATAACCACAAGCACACTATCAGTCCCAATAGGAACACTGCAAACATGAACGGCTCATTTGTTTAGAGCTGCAACAGGCTCTAACAGTTACCTGCTGATGTCAAGATGTGGGCAGCCATAACTGGACGGGATTTCTTTATGTCTGCTGATTATGGATCATTTCCATATTAGAATAACATTTAAATGATGTCATAATAAAGTACTCTTTTATGATCATGAGAAACGTGAACAAAGGTGGGGAGTTTAACGCAGCCCACTGAGGTTTTAACCCAACCAATGGGACTATTTCTGCCTCTAATGCCCTCTTTCCACCAAATCAGCTCTGGTTCTTGATCCGGTTCCGTTCAGGATTCTTGGAACCTTGGTGCTATTTAGCGAAGTTTCCACCAGTTTTGAGAGGAACCATTGTAATCAAGGATGCATCATCAACGGAGGGTGTTTCACAATGCACAACGGAAGTAAACAGTAGGAGCAAGATGGCGGATCACATTGATTACCTGCGAGCTTTTGTTCTGTTATTACAGATATTTGTTTTTGGACCAACTATTAATGATAAGAAGACGTAGCAGACTGTTACCATAGTAGACCAGAGACCATCGCTGCCTTCTCCATCCTCTCTTTCCAACCTGTAGAATAGGACACGCCCACTGATGTCATCACAGTTCACACTTCTGGTCACGGAAAACCTGCTATTTTTTGGTTCCAGCGGTGAAGCAACTTTTCAGGTTCCAAACCAATTTATTTTTGGTGGAAATGCTCAGAACAGTTCAAAATTAGGTGGTCGAACTGGAACAGAACCCTTTCCATGTTGGTGGAAAAAGGGGTGTAAGATGTTTGAAGTAGTAACCAACACACACAGGCTGTTATTGTAGATGCTGTTTTAGTCAAAGGAAAGGATTACATTCTGTGGCAGAGTTGTAATGAGAACTAAGTGGTCATTACTGCAGAGGTCTGAAGTGATCAGACAGCAGCTGTGTTCCCACAACAATCCCTCCCTCGCTGCTCATCTGCCTGTCCATCCTTTCACTCCCTCACACACACATGCACACAAACATCTAAATAAAAATGATTAGACCCTAACGAAGGACACAGGTGACTGAACTCTTCCATACAGTGAGAGTAACATCTGAAAAGATAAAACTAAAACACTGTACAACGTTTAAATCAAGATAATAGGTTACACACTGTTCCTCCATGTAGTGATTTGTGGTGTTATGAGTCAAGTGAAGCAGCTTTTTCATTTCCTTGTATTAAATCCGTTCCTGACAACCCACTGTCTGATGCTCAGATAATGATGGAATATTTCCAGCAAGGGTGAATCAAAACCTCTCTGTGCTGTGTGTATTAACCTGTGTGTGTGTGTGTGTGTGTGTGTGTGTGTGTGTGTGTACCTGTGTTCTCTTAGTTTGACACTCACATGGCAGGTTTTTGCAGATACACAATGAAAGAACCACTAGGCAACTTGACTTTCAACATTTATTGACTTTCCCAACAGCCAGAGCTAAAAATGGCCACTGTCCTTGTAGCTGCTGGTTACTTTAAGCCCTGTCCTTCATTATTAGATAAACCAAAAACTGCAAGAATGTTTTGGTTTTTTTAATCTCCATACAAAGTATTAAAATGTTTGCCTTCCTTTTACTCTTGGGGGACTAAACGTTTTGTTGGAGATACGAAAACGGGGTGAAAGTCATGTCCCATCACTCTTTGTCTGCTTCCAAGGTGGGGGTCAGTGGGTGTGTCCCGTCCCGTCCAGATGGAGGCATCTGATTGGCTGGGACTCCTGATAGCAGCTCCCCCACGCTGCCACAGTAGAGCAGGGAACGCATGGGCCACTTCTGTGGAGACAGACAGCACGTGGGTTAGTTCTTCATGCTCCTATGATTAACACCAAGATATGTGGTGAACCCACAGACTAGTCAAAACTTATCTGGATAAATGTAACAATATGCTACTTGGGGTGGGGGGTACATGTCAGGTCGATTTTCTTACTGACTTTTTTGCCCCCTTTTTTTTCACCTCTCAGGCTACATACAGGCTGCCCACCCTTATTGGTGAAGGTTGTTGTTTGCAACCTGAAAGGAATACCTGCAGACACTACTCAGGGATGGAAAAAGGCACTGCCAACTTCTTTTTCTGTGAGCATTTGTATTTACAGTTAACATTATAAAAAGTCACAAACATTAAATTGAACATTAAACACAGACAGTGAAACCATAAATTACAATTTATATTAAAGATTGGTAATGTAAGTATGACATTATCACATTATTACATTAACCATGACTGTTTCCTTAAAACAGCTATTACCTATTATAATTACTAGTACTGGTGTTAAAACTATTAATGATTTAAATTACAAATAGTATGAACTAATTACACAACTACTTAAATTGTGTCCTTATTCTATAGAGCTACATTACATTATCAGTCAAGATTATAAGTGCATAAATCCACGATTGTGACAAAATAAATCATGGTTAATATAATAAGTCATTAACCAACAATGAGTTTGACTGACAATTTTTATTACCTTTTCATTCACAGAAGTTAGCTAGCTCTAGCTAAGTAGCTAAAATAGCTAGTTATCTAAAGGTCATATTGGTGGTTTTATACTTAAAAATAAATCAAATTAGCTAGTCATCTGAAGGTAATATTGGTGGTTTGATGTACTTATAACTAGCTACAATTATCTAGTCATTTAAAGGTAATATTAGTGGTTTGATGTACTTATAACTAGCTAAAATTATCTAGTCATTTAAAGGTAATATTAGTGGTTTGATGTACTTATAACTAGCTAAAATTAGCTAGTCATTTAAAGATAATATTGGTGGTTTGACGTGCTAATAACTAGTTAAAATTAACAAGTCATCTAAAGGTGATATTGGAGGTTTGATGTTCTTATAACTAGCTAAAAATAGCTAGTTAGCCAACTTTTCTCAGTGGTCATTTCAAAATATTAGAACTTGTGACAAACATCATGTTCCTCTTTAGCACAAATACACAACCCTCAATATGTCTTTGTTTCTGCCACCTGACAGATGGCAGGTTATGGTTATGGTTACAGATACATGACGTGTGATTGTCATGTTCAACCAATCTTTCTGATGGGGGCCCCCAAAGTGAAAATGGGCCCCAGGCCTAGACTTTCTCACATGTATCCAGCAGGTCATGTCCTGTATAATAGTCAGAATAATGCACTCAGCATGATAAGCAGTAAGTTGCTGGTTCCTATCCTCACCTTAACAGGATGCAGGTATCCTCCCGGCCTGGAGGGCAGGGTGTGCTCAGCCAGTGTCCCTCCCTGGTCCAGGGTCTCTGTTAGGTAAGCTATGTAGTTAGTTGCCAGAACCAGAACATCCAGCTTTGACAGCTTGGTGTCTGGTGGGACTGAGGGCAGAGCAGCCTGAGGACAGAGGAGGAGGGTGGACAAGGCTGGGATCAGCTCTCTTCCAGCTCTCTACATGCATTCATTAACATTACATTCAAATTTTACACACAAATATGCTTGTAAGGATAAGTAATATAACAAACGGTGATGAGCCTGATGATGTATTATTCCAAGTCAAGATGTAGACAGGAACATAAAATGTAATTTCAGGTATAATTCAGTAGGCATGTATAAACACTCAAGATGTTCAAAATAACTTCAAACTGAATTCAGCACACAAACAGGAAGCAGGTTATAAAACACAACGTACAGGGAATGCTTCAGAGTTCATTAGAGCAAAGGGAGAGCAACAGCTTGTGTTGAAGTGGTGGGAAATGAAACGTCAGTGTATGTCTAGTGTACCTGCAGGCTGTGGAAGGCCTGTCGCAGGTTGCGTACACGGCTCCTCTCTCGTGCTGCGTTTTCTGGAGAATGCTGACCCCTCAGTGTTCTGGACTGGGCCGCAGACCCACAACCAGAACCGGAGTGTGACCTGGACCCACACACAGACTCCACCTGCAGCAGAGGACATGTCAAGAGCCTGACATCAGATTCTTTTACCTGGTTCTTTCATCATTCTAAAATACAACTTCCTATTGCATTAGTAAATTGCTGAAAGGTGCAATCTGGAAATCAATCATTTCCTACTCAAGATCACCAGTTACTGTTCTGCCCTTGGACAGAATTGGTCATTTACAAGTGCTACTTTAATGGCACTGAGAGAAGATTTTTGAAATGATGTCAAAAATGATGAAGAAAATTGTGCTACTAGCTATTAGATGCTTGAGTGCTCAGAAATAATGCATGCTCTGTAAGATTACCAGAGAATAAACTGACTGACTTTATGTTAGAGACAGACCCTTCTTATTTCTGATGCACCTTTAAAAGGTATTGGTGTTTATTTAGTGTAGGGTTAAAAAAGGACAAAAATGATAGCGAGGAGTGCATCTGAACCCAGTCAGCACTCCTCGGGACTGCTTCTAAACATGAGACGTGCTTGAAAAGTGCACACGTACCAGAAAACAGGCAACACACCAGTTTCAGTCATGCATCATTAGTTATTTGTTCAAGTTAACTGAACTTAAGTTGGGTTCTCTTAATGTTTCCATCAAGTCCTTAATGAAAAAGGGAGGTTCATCTTATACGCTACTTGTTGGCACTCTCACTCATCTTCAACTTTCCCCATCACACTAATAAGTTGATGGCAGGGAACCTGGCCTTGTCTGATTACCTGAAACCTATTAAATCATGACCATGGAAGATGAAGGATAGGTGCATCCTCCATCCTCCACACACCCTACAGCAGAAAACCCACATCTTCATTACAGTCTGAGTATAAATGTGTGGGAAATGATTGCATGCCCTCACTGACACTTTGCAAGTTGTTCTCTGATACAGAAGCATGATGTCCCATAGTTTTCCATGACTAGTTTTGTAAACAAAACCAATTTTAAGCAAGTGGTTTCTTTGCTGTTTTCCTGTTATATGTTGTAATTGTGATGAAGGTTGTGCAATATCCCACTGGTTGCTCAGGATTTTTATTATTGCTGCATTGCCAAATCTGTGTTTGAAACCAGTCTGATGCTTGAGTTTCAGTTCAGACTCACCCACTTCCTCGGCTCGCGGCTGCTGCGTGTGCTCTGCCTGTGTCCGTGCAGGGATGCTGGGCTGCCTGCCGCACAGGGCTGCTGCCTCTGGGGCTCAGCTGTGGAGCTGGAGACCAGCCGGTGGTTCACCGCAACCGACATGAGACCTTCCAGAGGATTCACCGCCATGGATGCTCCCGTGCGATTGGTGTAGCAGACTCTCCTGAAGACTTGAGACCTGAATTCACTTTTGTTCAGTCTATTTTCATTGGCTGGATGGAAGTCTGCTTTCCCGCATTTGAGATTGTTGTACTTTGGTAAATACGCTACAGAACGCACAGTCTGAGGTCATCTTTCCATCTAATCTGAAAGCATCTTAAAAGTTGAATGTTGATACAAATCAAGAACAGCTGAAATCACTCATTTGATCTCGAGAAAGGCATCAACATTCTATTCTGCGCTCATTTTTCCTGTAGCTACTCTGTTCAAGCATCTCCACGCTCCTTTCCAGAGTTCACCAGGCCTCAGTGGGACCCCAGTTCCACCCACACCCCTAAACAATTGGTGAAAACCCCACAATCACCAGCTGCCTCTCTGCGCACACCGTCCATCCAGAGGATTCCTCCCAGTCTGACCCTCTCTCTCTGCCTCTCTCTCTGCTTGTTTCCTTATCGGGTGAGGTAATGCGGGGAACTTCATGTGGTCCTTATCTCAGCCGCCTGGTCGTCCTGATCCTCCCCTGGCTGTTTGGCTGCCAAGAAGAGCCGGCAGGCAGGCAGTCAGGCCTGGGGGAGTGCTGCACTGGAAGGGTGTCCCGAGCCAGGGCACTGGGGGGCTTGGGAAACTAAAAGCTCTGCTAACAACTGGACAAGGGTGGGATTGGAAGCTCGGGGCAGTGCGACATTGAACATTACCAAAGAGAGGCGGAAGTGCATTGTGGTTTGTTGAAAACATTCAGAGCATCCCAGCATCTTAACAACCTCATTATGATAGAATGAAAAGAAAAAGGAAAATCAGATTCACTTGTGCTCCATGTCATGAACCCATTTTGTGACTGACTACACATCAGAACACAACATGCCACAAGCATTTGGACACCCTGGACACTATAAGTCCAGGGTGGTATTCCATACAGAAGGACTAATAAATTAACCAGATCTGTAAAATCAAAATTTAGGGAAGTCCTCAGTTGCGACAACAAGATAGATCACTTGCCCCTGTTCCAGAAACCAAGTTTAACTAAAGTCTATGTCTGTTGCTATAGCAACTGATGCTTTAATGCTAGTCTCTATAAACAGATATCTGCATATGAATGTAGAATCTGTAGGCAAGGGACAAGATTTTGTCGGAAGCGTTCTGGTTTAGTACTGACCAATCACGTTTGAGCAGGCTTTGGTTGCATGCAGGTAAACAGTCCAAGAGGAGACCAAAAGAGGCAGAACGCATTGGCTGAAATGCAATCTCAGAACCCATCAGCTATCGTCGGACGATGATTTAGCTTTTTATCAATCTCAGAACCCTAGAGATTAGCTTTTTATTAGCTTTTTTTCATTTATCTACATTCAAATCGTCATCAAACGATAGCCAATGGGTTCCGAGATTGCTAATAGGACTGTAAAGAGGAAGTCTTGGCCTGGATATTCATTATCTGGACAGATCCGGATATCCACTGGCTACACTGGAAGCCCCGAAACATTGGCCGTTGCTGAATCGTCATCAGACGATAGCCAGTGGGTTGCGAGATTGCCCTGACTAGGTTAATTTACATCTTTACCTGTGGTCCCAGTTTTCAGGCTCCAAATCTGAAGAATTGTGAATGAAGCACACACACACAATACATGAGATGTGCCTTTACCAGTGGAGCTATGTGGATGCCCCAGAAACTGTTTTAAAATAAGAGACTATCAGGTCAGACAGTGCACTACTCAGCGTCAATTTTATTTGGTCAGAAACAGAACATTGTGCCACGCTCCGAGATACAACATGTCATTCCGGTCATCTTGGAATGGTAGCATACACTGCAACTCATTTTAAATTGGATAGTTTGAAAAGAGAAAGATTCGATTTTGGCATTTTATTGTGAAATAAAATGGTATTTGAGAAGTTGTCAAAACACCTCTAGTGACTACATTTCCAAGGCATTACCAGATATACATTCTGGATGCCCATACTGTGAATATCTCGAGTATTTTCACTCTTCTTAATAAAAAGCAAATTTAATCATTTAAGTAAATCATCTTCAGACAAAACAGTCAAACAGCATTACAGATTGTACTCAACTTCAAGGTCAACACGATGAGCACCGATCAGGATTCAACTCTTTCTTCAGGATTGTTAGGCTATCATGCCCCTAAAGCTGAATTAATAAGTGCTACATATCAAATACTGAATATCAGAAACCTTTTGAGGACATTACATTTATAGTTTTGACGGAGGCTTACATCAGTCTAAGTAACCAGTGCTTCTAGTCTTTGTAGCAAATCAAAGTCAGTCAATGAGACAAAATATAAAGCTGATGCATGTTACGCTCACTGGCGAATAAATCAAAGGCAGCTGTGGTTGTAGCAGCTGTGTGCTATTGTTAGATGTTAACTGTGTAATAAACTGTGTTATACATTAAAGAAATCTGACTTCAAAGGTTTTAAACTACCAAAATGAGTTTTAAATACATTTGAAAGAAAAAATGCATAAAAATGAAACATAATTCAGTGGTTTAAGGCGATAACATGGCAGCATGGTTGTAGCTTCAGTAAAGAGCTTTCATGTTATCAGTTAGAGGAATGCCTGGCACCTTGTCCAGGCTGTCAACACAATAACAACTAGTGCCCTCTGACCTCCCATCTGCAGCTGCTTAGTAAACTGTGCAAGACTACAAGGCTGAGGGAAGGTTTGAGGAAGGCAGAAACTCTGAGAAGAACAGCAGGAGAAAGAGTGCATGGATGCTGGTCTCTGCTTTAAGCTGCACTGACACACGTAGCTGTGACTTTGTTAAGGACTAGTGATGTGGCTGGTGATCAAGCCCACAGCACAGCAACTCCCATCCCTTTCAGCTCTTCACCTGGCTGAACACAACCTGCAGGTGCAGGTTTTTTTTCTTATTTTGGCAATTTGGTATTAAAGGCTATAGCCATACAGTATTGTCCTTTATGTAAAAAGGGTGTATTGTTTAGTGGTTTAAAAGTGAATGGTCTAGACAGCAAGTCTGACCATTAACTCCAAAAAGAGCTGGGCTTCAATTATTAACACTGCATAAGACTGGCTCAATCATGAAGAAGTGTGATCAAACACAGCTATACTAAATTATCAGTTCCAGCTTACTTCACTATCTGGAATCACAATGTGCACGTCTACTTCTACTGCCCACCACTGCGTTCCAGTTTCTTTCCATTCATCCATCTGCTTATCAATACTTCCATTCTGTACTTTCACTTCATCCACCTGCTCATCAGTCCGCCCCCTACTATTTCTTCTTCTTCTCCACTGTCTTAGTGAAGTTCTGGATGTCCTCGGCCATCAACTGGGGCTCCTCCATGGCAGCAAAATGGCCGCCACGGGCCATGGGCGTGAAGGTCTTGAGTTTACGGTATTTCTGTTTGACCCACAGTTTGGGAGTGTGCATCAGCTCGTTGGGGAAGCAGGCAAACCCAGTTGGAACGTACACTGGTATCCTGTAAGAGACCATGATTTTACCATTAGAGATGTTTTCTAAGTGCTGTTAATGCACAGAGCTAGTACTCCTCACTGCTTCTCCAACTTGTTGACATGATTAAAATGCACCATTTCAACAAGCCATTCTGAACTGTGCCTCAGTGTGGTGTCTCCACTGGAAAAACGAATGATTTTCAGTATTTAGAGTTTCTAATTCAGGGTCTGAATCAGGTTCATATTCTGCTAGATATGGTGCTGAGATCACCCTAAGCAGCCTGCTTCAGTAAAGTTAAGTTTATTTGATATGGACATAGCAATAGCATTGGAACTGCAACATGCAATTATGCACAGGCACCAGATGCACTGTATTTAGTGTTTGTAGCGAAACACCTGTCCACAGGAGGCCTTTTTAAAAGTAAAAATAGAAAGAAGAAAAGAAAAGATGAATATAAAAAGAAAAGTAAAATAAAAATACAATACAGGGACAAAAGAGAGTGTGAAGCTCTGGAAACCAAATGACTTGGTGAAAATAAACCTTAAACAGAAAATAAAATGTCATCAGTGTACTTTATAGACATACAGCAGTTATCTAAGCAATAAGCACTTGATGATTTAAAGCATTTAAAGGCTGTATTGTTTGATTAAAAGTGTAACAAAATCAGCCACTGATGAAAATTGTGAAAATACCCTGTAAAAACGTTACATCTTGATGACTGTTCACAGTCCTGTTGAAGTTGAATTTCATAAAAGATATATTGTACAGATCTTTCTTATTTTATTTGATAATATTTCTGGATATTTTAATTGCAATTTGTTCTACGTTACGTTATGTTATATTTATCTATATATTTTTTACAGTGCTTGCTTATTATTTGCTTTTATTTGACGTTTTTTATTTTTCTCTACTCTGCTTATTTATGCACCAATAGACCAAAGCAAATTTCTTGATTGTGAAAACCTACTTGGCAATAAACCCAGAATCGGTTTATTCTGATAACCTGTGCGTGTCACTCACTTGGAGTGAGGCTGGTTGAGGCCTTTGCCAAAGTTTTCCTTGTAGAACCTCATGGAGGAGACGATGCAGCCAGACGTCCAATAGATCATCACATTAGTCAGTAGATCGTCCAGAGAGAACTTCCTGCAAGAGTTCATGTTCCATTAATGACAATCATGGTTTTGCTGTGAGGCTATTGAGTGGCAGCCACTGCAGGAACCCATCACTCATCAATATATTCTGTATCTGTATCAGTACAGTGGAAAAATGTGCAAAACCTTTTCGAAACAATCCCATTATACAATGGAGCTGCTAATACACATGCTACTACTACTGATGGTATTTAGAACGTGCATATGAATGCATATTTATATGCATTTGATAGTGACACAATATCTTCATACTAGAGGACAGTGAAAAGGATGTGGTGATGGCAAATATCAGCACTGATTCCCTTCTACCTGGTGAGTCCTCCGTCCTCCAGGTTCCTGAAGTCGTGGCTCGTCCACGTGGAGAACTTCTCCAGGATGTAGGCAGCCAGACCCACTGGAGAATCATTCAGTCCTCGACCTGGGGGGAGATTCAGAGTCAGAAAGGATTAGATTTATGGATTTGTTGATTAAAAAGAGAGACACACACAGATGTATGTATATATGTGTTCACAGAGACACACGTACATGTAGTTATCTAGGATGTCCAGTCCATCCTCTCATGAGGTTTGGCCACTGAGGACCTCTAGTAGTTCGAGTAGTTGAGCGTTAAGTGTATTGCTGTCATGTCATGTTTCCACTTAGGCAGTCCCGCCCCCCCCCCACAATAACTACATCATGGTGCCAATTCAGAAAAAGTCTTAATTCATACATTGTCGGGTCTGTCCACAAGACGACAAGCAAATAACTTTTAAAATGCTTGTTTTCTGAATGGAGTTCGGACCGATCAGGGCGCATAATTTGCGTCATTCGGTGCCAGCGTCCTGTTGCTTTTGAGCAGTTAAACGAGAGAAAATGATCTCCTGTTGCAAGTCGCAGCGGGCCCCGGGTCCTTACCCACGGTGTCGGGCTTGGTGGCCTGGATGTGCATGTAGCCAGACTCTTTGATGGACTCCACCACCAGTTTCTCCATGCAGGGGAAGAGACGCTGAATATCCATGTCAGTGAAGCCAAACAGCTTAGGGAAGCGACGGCCAAGCAGGATGGATAAAGCCACGGGCAAGCCCGGCTTGGAGGGCGGGGCAAAGTTCACATGCAAGCCTTTGACTGTCCTGGGGTATGAAAAAAACAGAAGAACGGTCAACGGTATGTTTCACCTAGACGTACAAAATTTGGTAGGCTCATTTAACATCCCAAGACTTAAAAAAAGTCTCTTGGTGCCATGACCTAAACCCTACAGGAAGTCGGCCATATTGAATTTAATGTGAAATTTGCATGAAATTCACATGTGCCATACTTTAACAAACTCCTCCTAGGAGGTTAATCTGAGCTACCTCAAATCTGGTCATATATATCATATATACGATATATATGATATAAACATATATACACAACACAGGATGTTCTCATGTGTCTTACTTGGGCTCCAGCTGAGCCATGTTGGTGGTGACCAGCCAGCCCCAATCTCCTCCATGAGCGTAGAACTGCTGGAAGCCCAGGCGCTTCATCAGTTTGTGGAAGATGCGTGCCCCACAAACTGAATCAAAACCTGTTCTCACACACACACACACACACACACAAAATGAGAAATTGCGGTATGAAACCATGCAGTTTCTACAGAAAAAGTGAACGAGTTACATATTTCCACATCAATAAGGAGTGAATTTTGCAGGAACTGTACCACTTTAACATGCAGAAGACCCTGGTCAAACAATATTCCTTTTAAGTCATTTTTATTGCTTGTTTGTACATCATGTATTACACATCACGCTAAAACAATCTAATACAACAGCCCTCCAATGTTCCTACTTATACGACACCTTGTGTGTATATCTTGTTTTTTGTGTTTACTCTGCAACATGCACTTTATTTGAACAAACTCAGATCTTTAAATGCACTCAGGTCATGCTCCCATGAACTGTGGATGTGTTTATGTTGTGTTTTTGTAAATGGACAATGTTTCAATCCCAGTCAGGTCTTCATTGAGCCAAAACCTGGGATTAACTGGTTTGGAGTCAGTGTGTGACCTGATCTTTTCATCAGTGCTGGTTTCCACAGCATTGCATGTACATGTGATCTGCTCCTTCTACTGTTATTATTCACTGGTTCTGAGAGAACCTATACTTCATTCAGCTCTATTTTTATGGTTCAATGACAAAAAGCACAAAATCAGTTTTCTTTTCTTCATAGGGAATGTCCAACTTTGCAGTAAGCTATAGTATTAACAATACCACTGTAAGAGAAAAACGTTTTTAAAGGTGTCAAAATTCCCACATCTAGCATTAACATGTTCCCATGTCTGCAAGCAAAACTTTCCAGACTCACCTTTCTTATGTGGTGCTTCAGAAAAGCCGTACCCTGGTATGGAGGGACACACCACCTCGAACACAAGGTCACCTGGGTCTGATGGTTCCGTTAGCCGAGGGATCAACCCATAGAACTCATAGAAGGAGCCAGGCCAGCCGTGAACCATTATCAGAGGAATAGCAGTAGTTCCCACTGGCACCTTCTTGGGCTTCACGTGCAGGTAATGGATGTCAATGCCTGGATGGAAGTTCAGATAGGAAGAGATTAGGGGTGTGAGACTACCTTCTTTATGAAGGTGTCAGCAGTGCGGCCTCACCTTCAATTCTGGTTTTGAAGTGGGGGTACTGGTTGAGTTTGTCAACTTGTCTCCTCCAGTCAAAGTCATTTCTCCAGTAAGAGACCACCTTCTGCAGGTACTGGGAGTTGAAGCCATAATTAAACTGGCTGTCCTCTAGTGAAGGAACAGGGCGAGTCTGGTCTATCCTCCTGTACAGGTCCTGACAGAAAACAAGAGAAGACATGTGGGAGCTCTCACCATGTTTTCAGCCTGTGGAGTGACTATGTAGAGGGAATCTAACCTCCAGCTCTTCATCACTGGTGATGACTTTAAAGGGGCGGATGGTGACGTCCTCCCCACCATCAGGGGGTGCTCCGGCCCCCCACCAGCCATCCTCTGTCTTCAGAACCTGGTTCCTACTCCTCTGAACCAGGAAGAAGATCAGTCCTCCAATCACCAGAGCAACCAGCACCTCTGTGAACATGGTGCTCAGTGTCTGTGTCTGGACAGCGATGAACGGATACTGGGCAGGGGAAACACAAGGAAGTGTAAAACACATGGAACAGGGAAAATATGTCATCAAAATTAACAACAGATATTTTACACGGCCAAGACATCATTAAGACTACACCATATTACATTCAAACATTTAGATTTTTTGTCAACAAAACTGAGCTAGCCATATATCCAAATGTGCTATTACATAACATGATGACTGCACCTTTAAAGAATGAACAAACATGTATTCTTTCACCTTTATTCAAAATTGTAGTCGGTTTATTACACCTGACAAAAGAATAAAGAATCATTCAATTATGACTGACAGTATAACTAGATGTGACAAAATACTCAAACTAACTGAACACTAAATAAATGGATTAAAATTAAACATAACAACTAAAGCTTTGTTGTGCAGGTCTCAGGACTCTGTGACTGAGGGGCCTGGTCAGCCCTGTTCTCTACCTAATCCTGTCAGCTGGCCACAACAACAGCGACACTTTTGTTTGACTGGTCCCCCATTTGTTCTGAACCCGTGACTAATGAAATGATTGTGCCCCACACTCAAATCACACCACTGGCAGACTTTAGTCATTTTTATTTAGTGTTTCTCTCAAATGTTTTTCTGTTTCCTTTGCACTTGAAGTTTTTGTAGTTTAATAAGTGGGTTACAGTTCCACACTTATAGTGATATTTTCCATCACATATCATTTTTAACAACAGATGCTTTGCTGATGTCTATCTCTGCTTTCAATCTTTGTATTTACTCATTTATATTTCGCTTGAATCTATGATTACCAACCAGTAGCTTAGAATTTTATCCAGAGCCACCATGGCTCAGACAGCCGTCCATTAGACTGGACTGCCAGTTAGCATGCTAATGCGTTCATAAAGAGAGGACAGAACGATGGCCTAAAACAGAGCACTCTGTGAATGGAGTTCAACGACCTGTCAGCCCCGTTACAGACAAAATAGGCCTGTTTTCTGGGCCAGACTGAGGGTATCCTGCATCAGCAATCCCCCCCATACAATTCACAATTATAGCACCAAAGGTATTGCAGTATGCTAACAACTCCTGTGTGCTACAGTCTGATTAGAATTGCAAAAGACACTGGCTGTTATAAACGATTAAGATTACAGTTCACTTTGTTTTGTTACCTAACAGCTAGACGGCGATACATCAACTTAACTAACAGCTAACAGAGTATCAAGTGGGAAAATTATTGATGTCGACGGAGTCCGACTTTTCCCTTAAGTTAACTTTGTCAAGTTAACGTTACTTAAAGCTGAAGTCGTTAGGCTATGTGGACTTTCTAAGCGAAACGCCACATCTTCCAACTTTACTTTAACTTGGTAAAAACAAGCAAATGAGTTACGCATCACTATTTCTGATGCATGTCGCCAATGAGACAGTCAAAAGAATTCAACAGTTAGGAAATGTCACCTGCTTTCAACTGTTTTACCTGTTGTCGTATTCACTGCGACACACGCCGGTGCAGCTTTGCTGGTCCCGTTAGATTCCTAACAGTTTCCTCGATTCCTCCCCACTGTCCTCACTCACTCTCCTTAAAATTAATCACATTAAACTTCACTTTTATGTTTAGCTGAACGAACTAGAGCAGCCGAATGATTATTCAAGTGTATTGCTTATAATTCTACGCGTGTGAAGGCAAAACATGCGAGGACTAAAAAATGAGTCTTGGGAACTGTGGAAACACCAGTGTCTGATGGGACATGTAGTCTTCTGCGGAAGAGGACTAGCCGTCACAGCGAATACAGGTATCGTCTGGTTTGGGCTACTGAGAAGCCAAACTTCAGTTTAAAATAAATACTCACCCAAAATACAGAATGAATAAAGACGAACGTTATTTCTACACAAGGGCAATTTCTTCTAACTGCACCACAGAGAGCAACATTTGTAAGACCTGTCAAAATCTGACCACAATATTGTTTTACCCTGGAATTTGAGGATTCAATTTTTAAAACAAAAAAATATATATTTTTTTAATCCTGCTGCTCAGCTTTGGTATTTCAGATTTTATCCAGCATAACACATCCTGTTGAGCTTAATCATGCAATCATTAATGGTTCTTCACACATTGCATACAACACCAACACAAGATGAATACAGGAGAGATACTGGCTGTACTTGGGTAAATAAACATTTATTGAACATGTAACGCAGTTATTCTCAGACGGTGAAACAGCATTAGGAGGTGTGGGAGTTTCTCCACAGAAATCGTGGGTTTCTCCACGCTGTTAGGAAATCAGAAGGTCCTGCTTCATTCATGTGGCACAAGTCCATGAGGACAAACAAAATAAAACTAATCGCTGTGCTGAAACTGAATCCAACATAGATGTAAATAGAAAAGACATGCAACGTCTTCATTGCCCGTCCTTTTTGTCCCCTTTAAAACTGAAAATAAACGCGAGCTCCTCTAAAGAAACCAAGGTGCCAAAGCTGCTAACGCAGCAGCAGAGGATTTGTACTTTTTGTACATTTTGTCCCACATTCCCCCAAACCCTCTCATATCATCTCTACATTTCCTAAAATTTCCCAGCAGCCTACACTGACCTTACTTTAGTTAATACCATCAGGGATGTGATCAAAATGCCTGACAAAGAAAAGCTGGATAATTGGATTTTTAATGACTACCAAAGTATCATAAAAACTAAATGCTGAGAATAAAATATATACAGTATATATATATATCACATCTCTGACAGTATTAAATGAGTGTAGGCAGCCGATCAATCTAACCACATTCTCTCTTTTCAACCGCCCATCTCCCAGGCTCCACATCACACTCGGATGGTACTGTGCTCTCAATAACCATTGTGTCCACTGAACTCAGTCCAGGTTCTCTAGAAGGCCAGTGCCTCTAGAGCGTTTTAGTCCGTCTCCATGGCACCACTGTGCGTCTCCTTGGACACCATGAGTCTCATCAGTTTTCCGTGGAGCTTCTCGATCTTCTTCACATCCTGGGCCTGGTCTGTCTTGTACTGTAAACACTGTGGGATGGACAAAAGACTACATGAGGGCAATGATAGCTACTACTACATTACACTGACACAATAATGTCAGAGATTAAGAAGTCACATCCAACATAGTATTATAAAAAGGCCATTTTCTTTAGCTTCACCTGTTCCCTTGCCCATTTTCCCCCTTTTAAGCAGCTATTTTGGAAAGTGAAGCCCATAATATTTTCAGCATACATTACAATTAGTGAATGAGCACAAATCTCGGTATGAGTAAGGGTTAACAGTCAATTGTATCATGCTGTATAATAGACCTTATTGAAAGCAGACATTTTGACTTGTCAAACGCAGGTGTTGATGATATCAGTATTGGCATGGAAGTGTTCCAGGACCAGGGCACTGCTGGCCTGTCCATAAGCTGTCAGTAATGTTAATAGTTTCACTTGTGCTTTTCTGCTAAGCCACATCAAAAAGTCTGCTATAAAAAAAAAGAGTCATGATTCAAACCATTCACTGTGTATCTATTGATCAATACAGTGCTGTGACTGTTTACACAAATACTACTCAGTCTGTCTGGCGACCTTCATGTCCCCATGAGGATGAATCTTAGTGACCTCACTTTACATCTACTATCCGGTCAAAACTTTGGTTTATCTATCAAACAGATTGCTAATCTTTACAAACAGCTGTAACTTTAGACACACATGAATACACTGGTGCATTGTGGAGAGTCGTGCTGATACAATTAGTAGATGAACATAGTATCCAGCCTCACACATGTTAAGATTCACTTAAGTTTCCACGTTACACGTCACTATAAACTGGATACTGGGAACAGTTTCCTCACACTATTTTCCCCAGCTAAACTAATACCAAGACAGTGATACACAGAAAATAATAGGTACAACAAGCAAAGAATACGGATTCCCGTTCATCAACCGGAGAATGGTTATAGTGGTATCCGATGTAAACATGATCACAAATCATTTTAATCAACACTAACAATCCAATTAAAACATTATTTCACTTACCACGGCATTGTCGGTCACTTTAATGCAAAGGTTGCCGTCGCAGTGTCTGTACTTCAGAACCACTCTGACCTGAAAACACAACAACTGGTGAATTTGAGAATTTAAAGTTAAAAAAAGCAGCAGTTGTCACATTCACGTCGCTAACGAGCTACCCGGCTAACAAGCTACCCAGCTAACAAGCTACCCAGCTAGCATGCTAACCTACGTATAAAATAAAGGGTTTTCACCTTCATGGGATCTGTCAGATACAGTTTCTCTGCTGCACGGGCGAACTCCTCCCAAGTCTGATAGTAAGGCATTATTCTAACAAAGCAGAGTTACTATTATACCAAAGAATCTGTCTGAATCGGCTAACCAGGTTTGCTAACTTCGGAACACCACATCAGCAGCAGCGTGAACACAACCAATCAGAATGAAGAGAACGTGTTGCCGAAACCACTTCCGGGTTACCGTTTCAAAACAAAAGCACGTTAAGCATAAACGGTAAAGTCTGTGCTATTATGTAGCCTAATATTTAATAGCGAATAACAAAAGAAATGTGTTGAATTAATTACCAATCAGCAAAGTTATATATAGCAATTACTGCCTCTTGATTTTTAGAATGGTGCCGACGGCCCCCAACGACTTTGTTTTGAAATTACCCTTAGTCTCAAGACCGGAAGTTTTCCTGTGCTGTGTGGTGTGGGAAATTTTACGTGTCGTCCTCTAGTGGTTGTACTTAAAGCTGACTGAAAAAGATTGGCCTTTCCCAACACAATGAGAACAGTCCACACATCTTGGAATATGTCAAATTCAATTAAATTTTCTGTAACAGCAATGTTTCATAAATTTATCAAATGTTTTGTATGTAAAATCTTAATCTGCAAGATTACTGTAGTAATTACAGCTGTCAAATACATTTCATGTAGTAAAATGTATACCATACCCCCCAGTAATGTAGTGGAATATAAAGTATCATAAAATGGAAATGCTCAAATAAAGCACAAGTACCTCAAAATTGTACATAAGTACACTGTAGCTACTTTTTAGCACTGGTAGTGCTTTGGGAAGAAGCACTCCAGTTGGTAAGAGGATGTAAGTGGTATTTCATGGGTTGTACACTAGATGGCGGACAAAGTTCAGGTATTTTTATGGATGGATAAGGACACTGGATGAACTCAGAAGATTGAACTGGGAGGTTCACAACAACATTAGGATGGGGCTCTTTTTTCCTGAGCAATTTATAGTGAGTGTAGCAGGACAGTGAGAGCTAATGACATTTACTGGTTCAGTGTGTTAGACGTCACAATAACAGAGTTGGCGCGGAGTGGGTGGTGTGCTGACAGCTCATTCATCATCAGCTGAGTCAGTTGCAGCTCAGTCATCCGAGTGGCTGACTCGCATCTATTTCAGATTTTAGAATCAAAATACATGAAAATAAAGGAGTCAGTGTAACAGTTCCTCCCCACAGCCACACATACACACACATAAATACAAAGTATACAGCGCAAAATACAGTGACATGTCATTAGTATTACTGGTCCTGAGAAGTGGCCTTTATATATCATTTAAAATATTCTGACTACACAGATTTTTAGTATGAAGTCCTATCATGGAAGAAAACGTAAAACTGCTGGTAGTGTTTAAAATCCCTTTGCCCTTTCCACAGAGGTGGACCTTTCTATCAAAGTGCAGTGGTATTACATAAAGGCAGAAGAGCTCATAATATGACCTTTGCTTCCACCTTTTTATTTTTTAGAAAACTGTCATAATCCTCTTTCAGAACATCAGACAACCAGCAGGGTTAGCCGAGCTACCTTCAAACATAGCAGTCCGTGCATATCCACAGCAGCTTAAGGGTTCAGTTATCTTATTATTTATTGTGCGCTGTCTTTATTGTGTCACTGCCTTCCTCAGTCTACAAGCCAGGTGGAGTCTGAGCTTCATTTCAAATAGTGGGCCTAACAAGGCCAGCCAGGGCTTTCCCTTCAGTTGACTGATTTGTGTTATTCATGTCACTCTCCTCATCAGCATTCTCATGGTGCTTTTTGCACTGCACTCAAATCAAGATAATATAATGGAGAGATGGAGAATAGTATCCCCCTGAGCTAAATAAAGAAATAGCGCTTTTAATTTTTGGCTGTAAACAGCTTCAGTTGGCCTCAGCTCTGGTAAGCCTCTTTTGGTCCCACTGTGGATAAGTGGCTTATAGTACTGGCTTCACTTTCTACTGTGCCATTATAGTAATGGTGATGCACAATGTGGACATGATGGACACATGACATACACACACACAAGGCACACAACAACGTATGCACACACAGGTACACCCTTGAAACAGAAACAAATGCACTGCCTGTTACTGTCATGATGACATCAGGGTGATCACTCTTGTTTCTCGCTGACAAACAGATTCAGTCCTGAAGAATGACACTGACTGTCAAAGTCCCACATTTTATCCTCAAACAGCACAAACTCCTCCTCCACCCACTCACACATTCACACAGCAATAAGTCACACAGCTGGTGTCAGGGGCCACCTGTGGCAGAACATCAGCTCCTGTCTGTGTCTCACACCAGCTTGTGTTTGTTTGTTGCTTGCGTGAAAAGATCTTTACTTAAAACATTTAATTTTTGCTTTTATTATTAAGTGTTCATGACCTTTTGCACTTGCGTTGAACTCCAAAAATCCAAAGGTGTCAAATACCACCTATAGTGATAAGGTGTTTTTAAAAAAATCTTTTTAAAGATAACTTGGCAGAGATGCAAAGTTTTCTCCTGATTACAGTATTTTTCCTTTGATCTGATCTCGGCAATTGTGGCAGCAATGCACAGTTTTGCTGAATTTAATTGGCAGTAATCATGTCCTCACTGTCTTGTGCTCTGGCCCTTAATTCATTACTTGAAAACATGTAAAGTGAGGAAATTAACAATTTGGTATACGTCAGGCACATTTATTTTAATAATCGATATTGGCTTATTAAACTATCTTCTGATATGTGGTTATGTGGTTACCGCTGTCTTTGTAGATCATCACTATTAAGACAGAGAAAAAATGAAATATTGAAGAGCAGAAGCCGTATTCTTGACTTTTATGACATGTGGAGTCCAAACTTTCCTCATAAACCATGCAACAGCTGACATGATGTGTGAAACGTGCTTGAGGTTTGGAATAATAGCAACATTTAAATCCTGATTATATACTACTCTGTAAACTCCTAGAATCTGTGTGAGAGATTATAGTGACCTTATTCAAGACTTACTATGTTTTGCTGTTGTATTTATGTAGCATGATTTGAAATGCACTCTAGGATTACTGTAGTTATTTTTAAAAAATATAACGCACGCAGCCAATTGAACGTGCTTATTCTGTAATATTTGCAGTCTGCTTTGGTCCCAGCTCAACATCACAGACAGAAACATGCAGAAAGAGAGCCAAATCAGTTGTCAGGGGCAACCTATACGTGCTACGTCCCACAAGTTGCGTCAATTGCTGCCTTCATGTACCGTAGGAAATCAAAGACTAATAAATGCAGCGCACATGAAAGACGCAACAAAAGAGTTTCTTATATAACCCAACAATTATATGTGAATTTTAGGTGACGGACAGCAGAAGCTGTATTAACCTACTACTACTTCCGTCTAAAAATAACCCTCACAACCTGGGGCCATGTGTTATTATCACCTATAGGCTACAATGAAATTAAACAGAAAAACTGTGTTTCACAGTAAAATCTTTCAAGTTTCTTTAGCTGTGTGGGGCGGTTTGGTAAACTCCATCTACTAATAGCGACGTCATGCTGTCCAAATAATCATTATCTTGCCATTCAGTCATTTTGTTAACTTTGTTATGAGTAGAAACATCTGAACAAAAGTCTGTATGTGTTTTAATCACTGTGGACTTGTACTGCAATGCTTATGTCTCTATGTTGTTGTCATCGTATTGTATTTTATTTTTTTATACTGATATGGACCTATGTGTCTGAAAGAAAGTTCAACTGGAAGTAGCCCATGTAATCAGGATTCCCAGAGACTCGTTTTTTGGTACTAAAAGCATCCCACTAGCTAAATCAGTAACGTGTTTTTTCTCTCCAATGTGCCTCCTTTAATAAACGATTTAGCATTAGTAAAGTAGAAAGCGTTTTTCATCTGTGTGACTGGGGGAGCTTGAAAGTAGGAGCTCCTAGTGCGACCTGAATGCAGCACGCGTTGCAGCCAGTAGGCAGCGGCAGCACACCGGTACGCGAGCCGCACAGATAGCGCCGCATCACCGACCCGAGTGCGTTAGAAAAAGCTGAGAAACGTTACAATTTTCTACTTTCTTCCCAGTGACTCGTCGCCACCAGCGGAGCCGCGATGCTCTGGATCATGTAGGATTAGTCCGTTTCTTTTTTAAATCCCAATTTTTTTCTTTTCTTTTCTTTTTGGTACTTTTACCGGACAGCCTGCAAACTGTGAAGCTGCTCGTCACGCCGCCGGAGTCCCATTCATCTGGTCGCCTTGTAGCCTTGAACCGAGCGAGCGGTGAACTTTTGTGAAGTCACCCGTCGTCGATACCTGAAGGAGTTGGTGATATATTTGGCTTGACAACACTTTCGCTATGAGGTAAGAAGCTCATAATAGTCTTAAATGTGAAATAATATTCGAGAAGCGGCTGCTCGGTGGGCGATAACGGGATGGAAGTGAGGAGCTGGAGCGCCGCACTGACCAGCCCGGAGGAGCGCGAGGAAAACTACAACTGAGATATTAGCTAAACATGTTGCTTTAATGTGTCACAGACAGCAACACTGGTTCCAAACATTATGTTCCATCAGCAGCTTACATTGAAGAAGCTCTACAGTGTCTGCTTGCTGTGCCATGTTAGCTTCATTACAGGGTGAATATTCAGCTGTATCGCACCGACAGGATCGTTCAACGTTACACTCAGTTTGTGCTGCATGTTGTGGACGTGCATGGGTTTGGAATGGCGCTCGCTCGTTCATTCCTGCTGCTACTCCCACACTGCATAAGAGGGATTATCTTTCAGCACTGGGGATGGGGTAGTATTTATTTGATGCAACGTTATGTTTGTTACACAGCTCGTGGTGCATACTTTTGTCAGCATGGGGAAAGGCTGGCAAATACCCATGAATGTCTAAGTAGACACCCAGCTTGTGCTTATGCAAATGAGAGGACATACTCACAGACACTTCTTGACACATGTCGGAGGTGTATTGGGGGACACACCTTTTCAAACTAATGGTGACAGTCTACCAATAGCAGGTAGGGTGCACCCATCTGGAGCTGCAATGATGTCGATTAATTGATTAGTCAGTCGAAAGAAGATTCATTGCCAACTATTTTGATAATCGATTAATCGTTTCAACAAACATTTGCTGGTTCCAGCTTCTTAAATGTGAGGATCTGCTGCTTTTCTTTGTCATGTGTGACAGTAAATGAAGAGTCTTTGGGTTTTGGATTGTTGGTCAGACAAAATAAACAATTTGAAGACGTCACTTTGGGTTCTGGGAAACTGTGATGAGCATTTTTCACATTCTTTTGACATTTTATAGACTAAACGATTAATCCTGAAAATAATGGGCGGATTAATTGATAATGAAAAGTATCGTTAGTTGCAGCCCTACACCCATCTGACACCCATGAGTATACTGCTGTTAAACACTGGATCATATGTTCAGTATGCGTGGCTGTTGTGTAACATGGTTGTATGGCCAGTACTGGAAATATGTAGGTTTCCTTTTTATTCTCTTTGGGGTCAGTTGCATGATCCATTTCTTGTTGCTTTCTTTTTTGGGGGATTCTAAAGCTTGTGAAACATTATTATTGCTTGGAGTTCCTATAAATGTCTTTGACAGCCTCTCACTTGAAAACCCACACTGTTCTGTTACCACCACCTTGTCAAGGTCTTGAGATGACCTTATCTCGCACAACACACGTGAAAGCTGGTAGAGGGATCATTCTGAGCTGTTTTTGTTAGTTCGTTGGTGTTGCTGATGAGGCAAATAGCTTTGGTTTTACTTGATTCTGTTGGACATGTGGAACACAGCGCAGCAGTTTCTGTCAGACATTTGTTGTTGCACGGTGCTGTGTGTGATTTTGTGCTCCATGCAGAGACAGTTCAAATGTCAAAACAGCTTCTATGGAAGTGCGTGACCTTGATTAGCTTTTTTTCATCCATGATCTAACTTTGTGTGTTAAGAAGTGAGACATGCCGTGTGGATGAGGCCTGCCCCCTTCAAGAAAGCCCCTAATTGAATCCAGCTGTTGGAATCTCTCTGTAGGCCAAACTGCGGTTAACAATAGCTTTGGTTGTTACCATGTTGTGTCCGTGTCCCAGAATGGAAACTGCTCACTTTTCATCTCTCTCATTTTTTTCCCTCCTCTTCCTCATCCTTTTTAACAACTTTCTCATTAGTTGTTTTTAACCTCTTGTGTGTTTTGGAGCATGTCTGTCCCCAAACTGGAGCAGTGTTGAAATTGAACATGACGGCAGCCAACAGGAACAAAGACACGGTTATGTTTGGTTCACCAGACTGTGTTGTAGCTCTTAAACACAAGTTGTTTCCCCTGCATTCATTCAAAGAGAGAAATGTGTGTCCAGATGGGGTATTGATATGTCAATGGGGTGTAACAGGTGTGTCTGTGTGTGTGTGTGTGTGTGTGTGTGTGTGTGTGTGTGTGTGTGTGTGTGTGTGTGTGTGTGTGAGTGAGTGGCAGCCCCAGCTGCTCACAGCTGACTCATGCAGGACACTTGCAGCAGTGTGTTAGTGCCATAAGGTTGTGGCCAGTGACAACCCTAACTTAATGGTTCAGTGGCTTTTCAGCACACACTGCTGGAGTTCAGCGTTATCTCTACCCACTTTCAAAATGTCACCAGTCAACTCTGTGTCACGCGTTCACACAACCAACTTGTGTAGTGCACACCTTGTGTCAGCCCACTAACGGCTGACTGAACAATGAAAGTGGAGAGAAGTTTGTCATGGCTGGACTTTTCATGATCATCTGCCTTCAGCAGGGAATCACATTCCCGTGCTTTTCTCTGCCGACAAATCAGGACCAATACTTCAGTATAAATAGTATAAAGATCTTGGTATCTGGCTGGTTCAAAAAGTTACGTTTAAATTTCACATCGACACAGGCAATGACAAAGCTATGACAAAAAAATTGGATATTTGTACAGAAACGGAGTTCATTCTCCGATGCTCAGTAGGAAACTGAGTTTCTGGTCTGTCCTGGATTGTGGTGATGTTATCTATAGACACGCCTCTGCCTCCTCTCTTAAACCCCCAGATTCAGTTCATCACTCTGCCCTAAGATTTATTACCGGGGACAGTTATTCTACTCATCATTGCATCTTGTATGAAAAGGTTGGATGGGCATCTTTAACAGTAAGACGTGACAGGCATTGATTTCTATTTATTTATAAAGCCCTTAATGGCAACTCAGCATCATATATCACTTCCTTATTAATTTGGGCTCATAGTCATTATTTGACTCGCACGAGTAATTGGCTAATGCTTGAAGTGACATGTGCAAACACAAAATTTGGGAAAACTGCTTTTAGTTTTTGTGCTGCACACACTTGGAACACTTAACACAACTGTACCTATAGTTATGTGCCAGCTGGTTAACATTAAAGACCCTACACAGCCAGGCGTTCACTTAATTTTGCCTGATTAGTTATGCCTTACACCTTTATCATTCTCATTGGTTAATGAAGTTTGGTGACCTTGTGTAATTCCAGCATAGCTCCTCCTAACTTCAACCTGAGCAGAATAAGTACAAACCCCTTTGTGGGTGTGCGGGGCCTCTATGTTTTGTAGAGGCTCCGGTACACAACCAAAACCAAGAAAATATTGTTCAAAAAGCCCTACCAAAGCTTTCAACACGGTGCTTGGTCAGAACTTTGTTGCTGCACAACCCGCCACATACTGTCGATGCAATCAGAGCCTCTGAACCCAGCATCTGCTGTAGTTCAACGTGTAGTAAAGAACCTTTCAACCCTGGTTGACCGAGTGTTCAGGTCAAAGATACCTGGCCAGGGCATGTTCCTGAACCGTGAGGATGAGAATGTATATATAATGGTTGACAGTTTGTTTCCCTGCATTGTGTCAGGCAGCACGTAACGCTGATGTCCGCTTATCTCGGGCCGGTTGATTAGCAGCATCGCCAGGGAAGTGTCATGGTAACAAGCCCTGACAGCTGCTGATAGGTCTTGTGCCTCCCAGGCGCTGCAGGTTCACGCCACAGATGAAGGACTGGAGCTGGGGCCAGGCTACATGCAGCCGGGAACCTTTTCTAACTGCTACACTGGAGGAAGTGTTTATGTGGAGAAAAACACCCCAGTCACTCAGGAGTTTAAGTTGGACTGTGGCCAATTATGTTATCCCACCCAAATGAGGCATTAATGAGGTCAGCCTGAGGCTAATTTGAAATGGGTCCTGTACATTGATTTAAAAGACTTAAGATACAGTCACTGACTCCAGTCGCTTGAGTTTTACAGAGAATAAGCTGCAAAGAAACAGTCAGAGGGGAGCTGAGTCATGGTATGGTTGTAGGATAGATTAATACATGGTGTTGCTGTAACATCATTATAAGAACTTCATTACCAGGGAGCATACCAACCTAATTCACAGTCAATTTCAATGTAGCAGTCTTTGTTGAACTCCCATGGCTTCACTAACAGTACTTGCTTTGTCTCTGTCCTATTGTGGAACGACATTCTCCCTCTAAAGGAGTGTGTGGAATTGGTAGCAAACTCTCCTCTTTTATTATACAAACTGACAATGAGCAGACGTAGAAAACTGTTCCCAAGGCTGTGTCCACACTGGAAAAACGACATGTCATTTGATGCCAGAGAGAGTTTTATGAACTTTTTCAATGGGCCGTTAAGTTTATAAATCTCCCCAAATTGCTTTTCTGTATTATTGTCCCCATCTAAGTGCAGGGATGGATCCAAGTTTCCCTCCAGACCTGCTGTTAATCCATGCAGAGCGATTGATCTGATGACTTTATATTATTCTTATGCCAGAGATGTGACTATAATCTTGAATATTTCATATGAAATGTTGGAAAGAAATCATTAAAACTGACTAATCATCTGGAAGAGTCTCAGCTGATCTAATGGACTAAACTAAACCCAAACATTTCTCTCTTTCTCTATATTCTTCTTCTGTCTTTCTGTGCCTGTTTTCCTGAATGTATCTGAAGGTGGACTGAGCTGTGAAATTTGCACGCAAAATAGGACAGCAGAGTGAAGATATTGTGCTCCAGTGATTTCCTTTGAAGTTTTTGGGGAGATTTTGATCGCGGCTGGCTCCCCGCCACCATCTGCTCCTCCTCTGCGCTCACTCCTTCTCTCCTCCCTCTGCAGCCTTGCTCCGCCAATCCGTCCTTAATCTCGCTCTCTCATTCCCCCGTCTATCTGCTCCGAAAAGGGCCGCTTTGCCGGTTTCTCCCGGCCAGCTCTTTTTAAAATTTTTTTTATTATTTCCATCCTCTGTTCCCAGACGAGTGTAACCCCTCACATCTCCCATCTTGTGTTTTGGCCGTCTGCTGGCCGACTGTTTGCAGAGGTAAAGGCAACCCAAGGGTGAAAGTGATCACAGCTTGTGTTCTCTCAGGAGTGACAAACATGACTTTGAGCTCCACAAGCAGCGATCGTGACATCAAGTCACTGCGGTCAGAATATTACTGTTTAAGTGTATATTAAGGTATTTCTATACTTTATTAGATAGGTAGAGAAAGTCAGAAAAGACCAATTAAAGTAACTTCTTTAACCTGAACACAATCTCCCATTTCAACACTGGTGTGGCTGAAGGTTAAGTGCCTTGCTCAAGGGCGCCTCAACAATAGCTACTGACTGTCACTGCCCAATCTGCCGATTTGTTCTGCGCATGTGCAAAAATGCGGCTACTTCCTGTCTTTTATTTAAATCCCAGAAGCTGCTGTAAAATGCTTCGACATACTTTTGACAATAATGTTATCTTTGGTTTTACTAGTTATGAAATAGAAGATTCAGTTTATTCCTATTAAATAAACACTTGTTTCCTTGTTTTGGTAAAGAATGTCTAATATATGGAGCTAATTTTGTCATTCATTAACAAGAAAAGCTGGTAAAACGCTTGCATTGCTTGAAAGTAATTGTTAAATAAAACTAAATTACCTTAATTATTCATTCCATTATGAAATTTAAATATATGTGAATGTATATTAATTATGATCAATTTTAACCTAAGATACTTCTTAAATGGATCACATTTAAGTGGAGATTTTGGTAGTATTGTAAAAGTCTCACTAAACATATTTAATCAATATGTATTTCTAAAAATATATTCTACTGTGACAAGTGTGACTTCAGTTGAAGCTTTCACTAAAAAAAATCTGCATTTAAGAAAAAAAAAACAAAAGCGGCATTTTCACACATGCGCAGAACAAGTCGGCTTTCCAGTCCGGATTGGGCAGTGACGGCTACAAAGGGAGCGTTACTCATTCCCTTTAATCACACTGAGTGTCCCAGCTGACCTGGTGAGTCAAACCAGCAACCTCCCCGTCACAAGCTCGCTGCTCTGATCTCTAGGTTACCCCCACCCATCATGCCTTGTGTGTTTTTGTCCTGTCGAATGATGCTGGTGTTTAACTGCCTTTCCCCTGTCTTTTGGTGATGAGTCACTCCATGGACACTCGGACCAGTTCATTATTACAGACCACGTTAAGAAGCTGCCTTCTATTTGTCTTACATGGTATTTTGCTGCCCTCATGATGTGTCATTTTAGGGATATATTGTTCCTTTTTTGGGGGCAGTTGGCAGATAATGCACGTACAATGCATCTTGACAAATAAACACTTGAACAACACTTGAACTGTGTAATGTGTTCATCATAAATATAGAAGGCAGCAGAGAGCATGATGCCACTTGCCCTGGTCTTGACCTTGCCAGTGTTATGATTAGCAGGGATGCAGCGATCCAACTTTTCCTCTCCTGGTAATAATTCTGATACCAGGTGCCAATCTGACACCACTACTCTCTTTATTCCAAATTTCAAAACTGTATACTACATTGTGTGGAACTCATTTTTTATGTGCCAGTAAACACTGAGTTGTAACTGATGGAGAAAACATTTAATTTTATAATGACGTTGTCAACAAAGAAGGTGTATATAATGTGGATCGGGCATGCCAAGGCTGACATCCGATCAAAGGCTTTAACAAACCTCTTACTGCGGCGCAGTGCTTGCATTCCTATGTAGAGCTGCAAAGATTAGTCCATTAGTTGATAGAAAAAAGATTAATTGCCAACTATTTTGATAATTGATTAATCGTTTCAACAAACATTTGCTGGTTCCAGCTTCATAAATGTGAGGATTTGCTGCTTTTCTTTGTCATGTATGACATTAAATGAAGAGTCTTTGGGTTCTGGGAAACTGTGATGAGCATTTTTCACAATCTTGTGATATTTTATTGCCTAACGATTAATCTATTAATTGTGAAAATAATCTGCAGATTAATGGATAATGAAAAGATCATTAGTCGCAGCCCTATTCATAGTAATTGAACATTTAAAGTTTGCCTAGTTGCATCAGCACATTTTTGCTCATTTTTACATCCATTTAATGAAAAGGGTATTTTCTCTCTTGAGCTTTTGTTGGAAACAGCAGCATCATGGTCTAATAATCACCCGTCTTCCTTTCGCTGAAGTCAAATCAGGTATTAGTGGTGTTGTGGCTGTTTGGCCTCACTTCACTGATGGGATATGAATAACAGACAAGTCAATATGTTGTTAGATCATCAGATCAGCTCATTGATTGTATTGCCACTGACTGAGATCCTGTAGAAAGAACAAGGCTTATCTGGCACGTTGTCTTTTGGGTGCAGAAATGATTTGACATTAGCTTTTACACCTCAGCTGTTATAAGGTTCATCGCTGAAGAATGAATACTGTTGGAAATTAATGTAGACTTCTAGACAACCAGCATTCATTTGCTTTGGCCTGAAGTGAAACAAACCTTGTAGCTTTGGACATTATTTCAAATGCTCATGTCTTGCGTGACACTTGAATGGCAATGGATCTTGCTTGTGTAAATGTGCTCCCAGTAAATGACTAACCTGTCCAGAAATATGTGACAGGATGTTGGCTAAATGACATGACGTTTCTGCAGTTGCAGGGGTGTCCTGACCTGAGGAAGGCCAGCTTTCTCTTGCTCTGGTGTCACTTCCATCCCAGATCAGAAAGGGGAGGTGTCAGACCAGATTAGCAGCAATGTCTCACTGACACTCATACAATGTATTTATTTATTGAAAGGATAGCCCCTTGAGATGTAACATCTCATTTTCGAGGGGGTCCACAAGCTTATACCCACCTGTTAAGGCTGCACACTTGATCATATTTTCATATTTCAACCGTAGTTTCACAATTACAAACTATATTCTTCTAGCATGCTGGCAGTATTGACTGTAGCCAACCGACCCAGACATACTAATTCTGCATGAGTCACTTTTTATTTAGTGAAAAAGTATGCTACCTTTAACTGCCTCCCAATGATAGTATAGTGGAGTGAACAGTATTAGTGTCCACTTGAAGCGAGCACTGATATTAATAGGTGTCTGCTAAGCTCCAGATATTTCCTCAGTGTGTGTGATTGACAGGTGGGCTGTGTGTTTCACCTGTGAGGCGTCGTCCTCACCTTCCTGTGGGTTTGGTGAGCTCCTGCCACTGACATCACTTATCACTTCACGCTGTGAGCCCACAGTTTGGTGTTTGCATCTGGGACAGGGTTCGTTCCGAAGCATTTGTCACTGATGAGGCCTTTCCTGTGCTCTGTGTGTGTGTGTGAGAGAGAGAGAGAGAGTATGGGACCGACTAGGTGGAGAGATGGCTGTCATGATGAAGAAGACACTGAAAAGTGTACAGCCTATACATCTTTCAGCTTGTGCACACATGCTCAAACACCAACCCTGTCTGCTGTGAATTACATTCATATGCAACTAATTAGCAGTAGTGATTTCCATTCACTGACGAGCTGAGGTTTCTATGGAGGAAGTAGTTGCAGGGGGGAGTTGGACTGGACTCTCTAAAATGAAAACCACTTTAATTGCTTAACTAAATCCATAAATACCTTAATCCTCCTTCGATTGCCACTGACATTTTAAAAACATTATCTGGGCAGCATTAGGTTTCCCCCAAAATATCTTTAGACATCGCAAAATTCTTGTGTAAACCTTTGCAAACACACACACATAGATACACACAATACAATTATTTTACATAGGATGACATTTTGCGCTAATTTGGGAATTTGGATTGTTAACAATATTTTTCATAAATCATATGTTCTGTGCGTCTTTGGTTTGACTCGTCCTGCTGATAGCGTGGCATTAAGGATTCGGCTTGCCGCGGTAGTCGGTGTTACATGGTGTTGGGGCATACACCGATTACATTACTTGCCCACCGCCCACACCGTTGTTTTGCTTTTTTTTTCATAGACATAAAACTCATTTAGTTCAGCGCCCATGTCTATCAAAAATTTGTGAAAATTTTGTAAAATTTGTAAAATACTAAGCGTGTTATCAATACTTAGTCTGACGATGGACACTACATCTATAAAGTGAAAGTGTTTACTCCCTACCGCACAGCAGAATCAGATTTCACTCATCACATGACGAGAGTAAAGAGAGTTGACCGACAAGACGATGGCGGAGGATGTGGTGTCAGAGCATTCAGTTTGTTCAAAGTAAAGGGAAGATCTAAAGATCTGACGTTAAAGATCAAAGTAAGCACTCGTCATCGACGAATATCTTGGCATCCCTATTAAGGATCCGTCTATAGAACACTTTGGACCAGAGATATCTAGACTGTTACTGGCCCGATTGTATGAAAGATGAATCCTAATGATTTCGGTGACCCCTGACCTTCTTGTGTAGTACTGCCATCTGTCAAAAATGTCTACTTGTTCACAGGAAATATTGAAATCAAATGGCAAATTCCCCTGAAATTTACTGACTCTAAAAATGGCAACATCATCAGCATAACAGGCATTTTCAGACCGGAGGAACTTTTTCATAGTTCTAAGAACAGTTGGCTGCACTGCAAGAACTGGGAGCGATCGTAGTTCTTAGAACGCTGTGTTGACGGACTTTTTTAGCTCCTACTTCAGAGTAGGTACTCTCCCAGCACCAGAGGAACCTTGAGTGATGTAAGTGTACGGTGATTGGTCAAACACATGAGCCAATGCAGCACTGGCAACCGCCATCTTTAAAGACCTGTGTAACCTTCCCAGCTCTACCATGTCTACTGTACGCTGTATTGTCGTCCTCACCGTGCAGAGTGTTTGGGACAGTTCCGGGCAACAGTACGTGTCGGTCGTCATGAAGTGCAGCTCTGACCCGCTGCATGCCCCCAAGGTGACCAGGCTTGCATGATGAGCCATGACAGCTCATGAATGTGCATTTCTCCGCTTTGCCCTGCCAACCTCTCCTCTCCCCCCTCCCCCCTCTCCCCTCCATCCTCCTCACATGTCTTTATGCCATTTCAGCTCTGTTGGTCAGCATCCAGTGAGGAGACAGGAATGGTGGCAGAGGAAGGGAAGCAAATGTGATGCAGAAGCATATTTATTCCCAATGCAACACTTGTGAGGGGGGAAAACTTTGCCTGGCTTTATCTAATCTAAGAGCTGATTGGTTTAGATGTTGGATCAACAACATGATGTTTTATGGAAACCTTTCATTTTGTGTTTAATTGGAGAGATTTAGATTTTATTAGTCGGATTTTGCACTATGGTGGTTGATTCTGTTAACAGTGTTGTGTGGTCAATGGTGACATTCATCAGTCAGAGAGGCTGAATACATTCGGCTTATATTACAGATAGTTCTCATAGACTGCATGTGACCTATGATCGTTCTAGTCTGAAATAAGACTACTACCTACATAATTATTCAAGTACGAAGCAACAGAAAACGGGATATGAGGATTCTTAAAATGACATCTGATGTGAGGCCCTGACCGTTTGAATGTCTGAAAACTGTTGTCCCATTTCTCTGCTCTCCTCTCCCCGTCTATTTTCACTATTGATTCGTGTTTTGAATGTCTTTATTTTTAGAGGGACAACCCAGCAAGCCAACCTGGGCAGCCGATTTATATACAGCGGCAAACTGATATGATGGCTGCCTCACAGGAGAATTCTAGCCCATCTAAATTTTCATGTAAAACGTAAAACGTAACGTAAAAGTCATATGGAGGTGAAACCATAAACGCTGTTATGATGATCACAGATAGCCTATATAGCATTTTAGTAGGCCACCCTGTCATACCGGAGAACATCATTAAAATAACAATTATTGAAGAGTGAGTACAAGCTGAATAAAATTGCTCTGATAAAATGGGCTTAGGGCTAGGGCTGCCCCCTGAACGTCGAAGATTCGAATAATCAGTTGGAGACCCCTCAGTTGACTGAGATTCTTCAAGTCCAGCAGTTGTTTTTTTTTTGGGGGGGGGGTTTCATCAGTCAGTGTGCAGTGTTCTTCTGGGGACATTTCGCCTCAGCTTGCCTGGACAGGCTCTGAAATAACGTTATCTTCTGCCTTCTGCTTAGATGTGGTGAACTTACAGCTCACAGTACCTTAATACAATCTAGTCTCTGGCTTTAGTTTGATATCTAGTGTCGGCAAAAAATGTTGCTGCACATTTCCAATCATTAGTGTAGTTAGCACGCATTAGCTCAGATGGCTAACTTGGCTTGTTTACTTACGTGAACGTTGCTGTCACCCTGAACGTCCCGCCAAACCCCGTTAAAAAATCACTTGATCAGTTCAATAAAGCATTGCTTGATAGTCTATATGGAAAAAAAAGAACGAAACGTTGAATATTTGCATTGAACAGCCAAATACGATTTGACTGACAAAATTCGGAGTTGGGTACAGCCCTGGTGAATGCTGCTGGAAACTGTCTGTCTTGACTGCAGCATTTCGTCACTTCCCCCTGCTGCTGCTGCCTGCTCATGACCCCCTTCCAGGCAAGGCCGGTTCATCTCGAACTAGCCCAATGTCTCCTGTGAAAAAGGCCTACTACGTGAGGTCACTGGACTCCCTCACTGGGCATTAGCATTTCGGGCTAGCACAGGTGCAGGACTGATTGACTGATCGTTAAGGAGCGAGTGAAACCCCACTCCCCAGGGTTGACATTGCACCACTCCCCCTATCGCTGCACATCCTTCTAGTTGAATTGATGTTGTGAAGGAGCTGTGGACGTGGCCGAGGCACCAAGCAGCTGGGAGGCTAAAAATCAATAGCAGAGAATTTCCCTCTTCTCACAGTTTCTCTCTGGAGTTTGGCTGTTCAGAGACAGTGGGAAATACTACCCAGAGTCAGGCAGGGAAGGGATTAGCCTAGGGGTGGGCAATATGGCCAAAATCATCTGTCTTGCTATATGTAATGTTATATCACGGTAACAGTATATCATGATACAGTAATTGTTCTGTAAATTCAATTAAGAACTGGTTTAAAATAACCATGCCATACTTCATGCTCTGTATTTACAGTTTCTCTCTCCTGCTCCATGTTTTCTCCACCACGTGAGAATTGCGAGATCACACAAGAATCCAGCCCGGATTTGCTACATAGCCTGCCCTGAATATCCAGCAGAGACACTAAGGGATAGCTCCCGCAGTGGAAACGGTGTTGCCAAATCTCTACTGGTGGACACATTTCTACCGCTGTGTCTACCGCGCATTTATATATTGTCATTTCGCCCACCCTAGTTCACACACACGCTCCAACTCTGATTCCTGCATGTCAGCTTGGGTAAGGGTTAGTAAGCCCGTGGAGAAGACACAGCGTTTAAATGAGACACCTTTGGAGTTAGTAACTATAATGTAATTACTGAATTTCAGATTGTAATCCCTTACATTCCTTGTTACTAAAAAAAGTCAGCAAGCTCACAGTCGGCTTGTCTGAACTTCTGTCGACCAAGCTGGGATGGGTTATTATGATGTTACTGTTGAAGAAAAGACTGTAAACTACACCACTTAACACTTAAAATGTAAAATAAAACTAATAATGAGATGGTGCCTCATTGATCCCGGCAGAGAGGTTTGTTTTATGAGTTGAGTGCAAAAACAGAAGAGCTCCCTTCAGCCCCCCTGCTGCCCACAGGACAACGAAAACCAACTGAAGAACTGCAGCGACTTTAGTCTTTGTTGGTAAAAAAAAATACTAAGTGAATAATCAGTTTCTCTTCTCGTTAAATGACAGGGTGTTTTGGAATAACATGTATGGAAATGCACCAGTTCCATAACAACGTATCATGTCTCTGCAATGCTGCACCCCCAAATAGTTCGGTCATCAGAAGTGGTCGTCCAGGCAACACAACAAGGCTGCCAAATTGACACTCTTTGTTCAGCCAATTGCAGCCTCACTAGATCCTGAATGAGCAGAGAGGAGAAATAAGAGTCGCAGCTTCAGGAAGATGGAGAGAAGGCAAAAGACAGGCAGGGAGGGAGAGAGGGAGGGGTGTAAAGTTGTGAAACAGGTCATCCACATAACAGTCAGGCCTCATTTGGCCTCTATAATGAAGCGACCCTGGACAAACCTCTCCATCTTTGTTCCCCTGGACAAAGGCTGTGCACTGGGAGAGAGAATCATCTGACACATGAACTCCCCGCGGTCAGCTGCTCAACAGGCGGGGGTGGGGGTGCGGGGGGTGGACCCAGGCCTGGCAGAGAGGATCCTGTTCATCCTTCACTCTGCTTTGGCACCAAACAGGAACTGCTTTAACTTTTCAAACGATTAGAAAGTGTATATGTGATTCCACTGTTCTAACTAAATAGGTCCAATTTCCCTCCCCTGCCCTTTCCTATCACTTTCACTTCCATTGGAAACAGGTAGTTTCAGCTCATTTTAAACAATGTTATTTTGTATCATATCTGGTAGAAATTTAATTACCGAAAGTGTCTTCACATTAAATACTTAGTATTCAGCTGAAGAAATGGATCTGGTTCTTATTTTCTCATTTTTAAGATAATTGTTGCCATGTCCTATCGCAGCTAATTACTTTGATTAAATTGGCAAGATGAAGGCCCTGTCTCCAAGGACAAATTCTTGGAAAAGCAAAATAAAAATAAAAGTAAAAGTGCTTCAGACATGTCTGTGAGAAAAATGTAGAGAAGAGAAAAGAGGATGACAGAGGAAGGAGAGCGGGAGAGGAAGGTGAAGGACAAACAGTGTTTTATTAAAGAGGAATAGAATCTCATCTCACAGTGTGAGCTGTCTACAAAACTCAAACATACACGAGGCGTACACATCAACACACACACACACACACACACACACCAAGTCCCTCTTTAATGCAGGGTTGGGGGCGATTCTAGGAAATGGTTTTCTAATTACTTATTGTCAAAATGAGGCACGCTCCAGGTTCCTGTGGCAGCGTGAGAACGGCAGAGTGTGTGTGTGCTGCTGAATAATTCATTTTGGATGGGTAAGGTCGCAGTTTGCACCCAGCTCACAGCAGCTCTGTGTTTACTTCGATCTTTGATGTATTTCTTTACAGATTAGGGTCTGTGATGCAGCATTTAAATTATTAGTCATTCATGTATACACACACACACACACACATACACACAGCATGGTGGTGTATAAGAAAGTGGACTACTGTCCTGCAGTTCAGTACCACCATCTTTGTCCCACCTGGTTAGCCTTCATCATCATATACCATCTCTTTTATTTTGAAATACTCCACTGAAGCTGTTGATTCATCATACTTCCTGATTGAGTGGCTCATGACCTTTGACACAGTGAACCTATCGGTGAGCGTGTTAGTGCTTAGCTTCATGTGTGTGTGATCTGATGAGATGGTCCTGCCTGGTTGCTCTCTGCTCCTCCTCGTGTGGCTGAGACCACCAGCTGTTGAAGCATCTGAATGAAGGGCTGGGTATTCATCAGAACATCAGTACGTTTTGGAAGCGAAATGTGTCCAAAGCACCAAAACCATCAGGTGCAGACAGCTGCCATTGAATATCTGTTTAGGTTCATTGTCTTGTTGACTTTTTGTTAGATTTGTGAGCGTGAAAGTTACCTTGGGAACAGTATTTGGAAAGGATAATCCTTCCCTAGGGTCCACTTACTTGCTTTTTGGACTTTCAACTGTATCTCGCAGTCTTCATCAACTGACGAGATAGCTGATCAGATTTAAACCATAATTTCTGCCATTTTTAGACTGTATTTTATTTTGGCAAAGCCCATCATTTGATAAGTTCGGCTACTTATAAAATATATGTTATAAAATGTTTAAATGTTAAAAAACATTCCTCAAAGCAAGATATTGAAAAATGATTGTTTCAGTATCTGTACTGAAACTCAGGTCTTGTCTTTTATTTTGACCAGTATTCGACTTCTGATAAATTACTGTGATTTAACAGTTCATAATCATCAGTGTAATCATCAGCGACCAATTTATCTGAGTGAATATTGGCTAATTATATGAAATATATTTGTAGAATCATAATTAGATCCCTTTTGTGTCATTTTTAGGATCAAATCTTACATTATTTACATGTGTGCCTATGTCACTGGGTCAGGAGTGAAGAATGAGAGGAATCCCTGGAAAGGGCCATTCCTTCATCCACCTGTTTGCTGGCTTTGATCTAAAAGGAGGTCCACATGGTTGTACATGACTGTCCTGTACTGTATACTGTACAAGTCCTGTTTCCTGTAGCAGCTACACCTCATCTCTGAAACCAGACGCTTATTAAACTTTCAGAGGTCTCTGGTGCAGCGTTTTCTACGGCCCCTGACAGCCCACAGCCACACAGCTGCTGCTCAAAGGGAGCCTGCTTGTCACCTGTCGACACTTGAGAACACACACACACACACACACACACACACACACACACACACACACACACAGTTGTGGGTGTACGTTAGCTTGACCTGGGGACTATACTTCCTCACCTTTACTGCAGGTCCTATCCTAACTGCATGTCTGGGTCTTTGTGTTTTATCTTTGCAATAAAATGTATATAGCTTCTGTTTAGGAGGAAACTAACTGATTGTATTTCTGCATGCTGTTTTTGAGTACTGTGTGTGTGTGTGTGTGTCTCTGGGGCGTAGGCTGGAGGAGGTCAGACCGTAATCTCCACAGTCAGATTGCACAAGATTACTGCTTTCTCCACTGGGCATCAGAGAGAGCAGCTCTACAGGAGGCCCCGGGGCTTGATTGTTTTTTTAACCTTTGTTTTGCTCGTGTGACAGAGATGTTATAAAGTTGGATATTAAGGCAAATGGACTGCCAGATCAAGCAGGATTACATTTTGGCTAATACTGTCATTTCCCCCTTATTTTATCTAAAAGCTAACATCTATGCATCTCATTAGTGTGTGCACGTCACTGACTGCATGCTGTTTGTGTACATGTACTGTGTCTGTTTGCACCTGAGCTGTTGGCCTACTGTGTAACTCAGCATGAGGCAGGGTTAAGATGACAGTCAGGTGGGATTAGAGGGGTGAGACCTGGACTAGACCTAAAACTGTTTTACCACACCCGGGACAGACGCTGCCTCCCGCTGCACAGCCTCACCTTACTGTGCTGTATTTTAAGATACCACACTGCCATGTGTTTTTCAGTTCCACCAGCACTGCTATTTGATAAGTGAGCTTGGGCTCAGCTACTGAGCTGTAGATCTGCAGCTAGTGGGGCTTCAATGTTCATGGATACTCAGGGGGGGTGTCCAATCATTTGTTTAAATGTTCTCACAATCCAACATGTGCTGATAGCCAGTGAGCCCCACACTACTTCTGTTTTCCTACAGCTGCATTGAGCACACTTCATGTACACTGAAATGAGTGAAACCAATCCAATTAGATTCAAATATGATTGACAGTAAGTACAGCCTGAACAGCTTTCCTTCAAAGGGGCACACACATGTCAAAGTCAATTTACCAGTGGATGGAGTACTACACAAGCTATGGAAACAGTATAATGTCTTGTGTGGCTCAAACCCAAACCCTGAAGCTGTAGTTTTGCACAGAATAATAGTTGTAGGGCTGTACCCAACACCGAATTTTGTGAGTCAAATCGGAGTTGGCTGTTCAATACGAATATTCGACTATTTGTTCCGTAGCTGCCTGGACCTGTCAACAGACATCTTCACCTAGTGGACGGGACGACTTGACGTAGTGGAATAATTTTACTGCAGAGAGCAGCATGAAAGTGAGGAGCGCTCACTGTGCAGCTACTTGGGGACCGAAAATTCCCCAGAAGTACCCTGCACACTGACTGACAAAAAACCCAAACAGCTCCACTTGAAGAATGTCAGTCGACTGAGGGGTCTCCGACTGATGATTTGAATCTTTGACTTTCATGTGGCAGCCCTAAATAGTTCCTTTTAAATGGTGCCCTCTCAAACTGGCTGTGTTGACAGTAGATGTTACTGCAGTCTTGGCTATAGACTGTGTGCTTTTATGACATCATTTGAAATACATCAAAACTGTGGAAATCAAGTCTGCCAGTTGCTCCAAAAAGGTTGAAGAGGGACACGCTTGCATCTTGAACCTGCAGCAGTCTCTTCTTCTTTGTAATTTGTCCTGAACGAACCAAATGACCTCAATTATTTAAATCCATTTCTAGTGTCTCAGCTTCTCCACTATGACGTGTTTAGTGGCGTCATGGTTGTGCAGATGCTGCCAGTGGGGCTGTGTTATCAGTGGAAGTGCTGTATCCACACATGTAGCCTCAGGCTGCAGATGTCACTAGTAGTAAAAACTGGAAGAGGCTTATGTGGCAGGCTAAAACGCCTCTGCCAACCTAATGCCCAATACCCCACCCAGCCTGCCAGCCTGTGTCAGAGTGTGTGAGTGTGTTTGGTGGGGGCTGTCTGATGATCCAGTCCAGACTAGATGCTCTCTGCATCCTCTCACACTCATCATGGGCCCTTTCTGTGTGACTGCCAACTGTTGAAACATGCTGCCTTTTTATTTGAATATGAAGCTGAACCTGTCTGAACCATTGGGAGGCCAGTGTGATGGGCCTAATGGTTCAGACAGATGCTCTGGTTCTGGTTGAAGAAAGCTGACGGTCTGGGTGAAAACGTGGCTGAAGAGGAGAAACAGGTGGCTGCTCTGTTTGTCCATCTGTCCTCACTTCCACGGCAGCTGTCCGTCCCTTCCCCTTTCTCCTCTGTGTGCTGTCTCTGCTCGGGTCGAGGGTCAGAAACTGCAATCTGTACAAGTCAGTCAGTCAGTCAGTCAGTCAGTCAGTCAGTCAGTCCATACTTTCCCGTAAAATACACTCTGTGCTACCTAGTAGCAATAAGGCCCTTCAGCTGGTTGTTTGCATGCGTCTGCTGGAGGTAGCAGTGAGGCCATGGCCATGTGTAGCTTTAAGTAGAGCTGCTGTGTCAGGTTTCATTTTAGTCTTGGTGCCCTTTAAAGTGATAGTCTGTTCTTTTTCTTCTAGTCAACAAATCTCATGAAAAGACCCAAACCGACAGTGAACATGTCCTAACAAGAATTCAAGATATCTAATTCCTCTGTGCCACAGAGCTCCATTGTCGTGCAAAAACTATTAAAAACAGATCAATGAGCCACACTACTTGTGTTTCCATAAACTTTTTTTGAAGTATCGCGTTAATTTGATAAAACTTCTTCAAATTCCGCAAAAAAGATTTTCCGCTCTCGAGGAGGTTTTTGCCTTTGCTCATAAAGAGTTGATGTGCTAAATAGGATATGGAAACTCCTTTGCCGAATAAGTTCTGATGTAGCGAACATTTAACTCTTATGACTGACGGGTGTAAATATAGACAGCGCAGGCAGTGCTCTCGGCTTGGGGCCCGTGGGGTTGGGGGCCCAAAGAAAGAGCGGGCCCTCCAACAATGTGTTGGCAGAGAACGAGCCCCTGCGAGTCGTATAGACTCCTGTGTTCAAAGAAGAACTCATGTTAAATTAAAAACAGTACCATCTGTTATATATGCCCTTGAAAAGGCAAACCTCCAAATCTCCGTCATGGTTTTCATTTTCTTTGGTACTATAAAAAAAACTATTCAATTAAACAAATAATTTCTTATTTTCTTTGGGGTTTTTTGTTATAAACAGATATGCAATGATGATTGCTGGGTAATATGTATGTTGATTTTGTCCAATGAAGTCTCTATTTGATCATGTGACGAGACGATGCAATATACGGTAGCTAGTTTAGGTGCAAAATTTGTCAAGACTGACGTGTGTGTGTGTGTGTGTGTGTGTGTGTGTGCGTGTGTGTGCTTCATAACTAGTAACTAGCCTCCACTGGGGCCCGTCGTAACTACCTTATGCCACTGATGACTGATCAGCTGTTTCCGCTGAACTGTTCCACATTAATTTGTCTTCGTCTCCGGACAGCATGAAACATGGCCAACACTAGCTGACATGAAAGAACAATTCAAACTAATTCCTGAGGACCTCTCTCCATGTTTCTCCCGTAGATGGGTTAGATGGCCAAGGCCACTTGTTTTGTTTCTGGTCCTTGCGCCAACTTCTGACCAAACTACACTTTGCAACAAGCCTAGTTTATTCGCTCCAAACCAGCTGATGGAAACGCACCTAATTCACATTTCTTTTTTGCAACATCTCAAATGTTTGCTTAAATTTAGCTTGACAATTGAATGGAAACAAGGCTACTATTGCACTGGGTGACACGCTCCTTCATTACCATGAACACAGACATAAAGCTGCAACAATTGGTCGATTAATCAGTCTTTCGACAGAAAATGAATCTGCAACTATTTTGATGAGGATTAATCGTTAAGTCATTTTCTAAGTAAAACATCCCAACATTCTCTCGTTTAAGCTTCTCAAATGTAAACATATGCTGCTTTTCCCTGTCTAAATTATATTCATTTAAATAGAGTTGGATTTTGGACCGTTGGTCGGACAAAACAAAACACTTGATGACATCACCTTGGGCCATTTTGAACCATTTTCTGATGTTATACAGGCCAGGCGAATAATCAAAGAAATAATGGGCAGATTAATGGATTATGAAAATAGTGATAAAATAAAATAGTTTGTTGCAGCCCTAACGTGTGCTGTAGTATACTGGCTCACACAGTATTGTTGTACTCAATCCCACATACTGTACACTGTCATGCTGCCAGAAATAATTACTAGCAAACCAAGTGTATAGTACTGCAACTAACTAATATTCATGATCACTTCATCTACAGATTACTCTATAGAACTGTAGAATGCCAATTAACCGTTTAGTCTATAAAATGTCAGAAAATAGTGACAAATGGCCATCATCATCAGCCCAAGTGCACTTATTCAAAAAGCTTGTTTTGTCCAAGATATTCAGTGTAGAAAACTAGCAGATTCACATTTTACAAGTCGGAATCTGTGATTTTTCGACTAATTGATTCATTGACTAATCATTTCAGAAGTGCTGAAACTAGTGCCCAACAAATGCACTATTCCCTCCTGAGTAATGTTTGCTAAAAGCTACAGAGCCCAGCTGTTTTTTAAAAATGAAATGATATATTTGTGACAGGGTGGGGACACTAGAGAGTACTGACAGACGTATCAACACACCGCTACTCTTTTCATGGCATTAGTTGATTAGAAGAATAGAATAGAATAACACTGGACTCATGGAAATCTGTTTACATGTTTGTGAATGTCTTCAAACTTCTCAAAGTCAGCCTGTGTGTGTGTGTGTGTGTGTGTGTGTGTGTGTGTGTGTGAGACCTAGAGCAGTGTCTGTCCTACATCTTACTCTGTCTGAGCCAAGTCTGGTCTTATCAGCTCGAGATGAAGAGAAACACTTCTCTTCAGCTGTACAGCTTATCTCTCTCTCTCTCTCTCTCTCTCTCTCTCTCTCTCTCTCTCTCTCTCTCTCTCTCTCTCTCTCTCTCTCTCTCTCTCATTTTTTTTTCTCTGTCTTTCTCCATCTCCTCTCAATTTCTGGATTTGAATTTCTGATTAGAATTTTTCCATTTGTATTCCATTTGATGCAAACTGTTGAATAAATCGGCGTAGAGTGTTAAAATGCAGATCTTTCTATTCAACTTTAATGTTATAAATCAGTGTGCCAAAAAGAATACAGAAACAGATCTTTAGCTGTCTTCTTTAATTGCTGTCTGAATTCAGTTCAACTTCTGAACCCGGTTGAGATGACCACATGTAAAGCGTGAGAATTACCCAGTGAGAATCACTGCTATCAGAATGATAACAGCTGATATTTTTTCTCATTGAAATGAGTGTGCGCAGTAAGCAGCAGCATGATGCATTATCAGCTCTGTAGCAGAACTGAATGCTGTTTTCATCTTGTAAAAATACATCAGCTGTTGTGTCTCTCCCTCCTTCTCCCTTTCTCTTCATTCATCTCCATGATGTTCCTCGTTCATCTCCTCCTCCTCTCACGGTCCACCTCTCCATCGCTTCTCTCACTTCTCTCCGTCTTTCTCACGCCCACACTAACAGATGGGTCGTAGCTATTGTTTCACACTGCAAACACGGCCAATCTCTTCGGGCCCTGAAGTTATGACTAGTGTGTTTATATCAGGGAGTGTGTGTGTGTGTGTGTGTGAGTGCTTCTTGGAGCTTGAAAGAAGTTTTCCAACTTCCTCAGCTTGTATGCCGGTCCAACACTGACCGGGGCTTACAGCCATACCTCTCATCAAATACATAACCTCCACACGCTTGTTTACTTAGTGCACTTTTGGGGACATTACATAGACTTCCATTAATTTACTGGAGGCTTACCCTAACCTTAACCACTGACCCAAAAATCAGCTTTTTCACAATTGGGGACACGGCTTTTGTCCCCACTTGGACAAGCCGTCTCCAAAGGTAGCCTAAGTCAGAAGCACACGTGTGCATACACACCCAGGCATACACACCCAGGCTTGTCTGCTTGGTTAGCAGCACTGTATAAATATCAACACTGTTGACCCACTCTCTCTTCTGTGTCCTTCTCTGTGGATGGAATGAAGCCAGAGTGACCCCCTTAAAACATAAAATGGCCCCTCCCTGCACCCAATTGTCCCCCATATAATCAAGGGGCAGGATCAATGCTGTCAGCAGGCTTCTAATTTTTAGGTTTTATAAGCTGTATCAACATTTATTTCACAAGTTAGCCAAACTACAAAGTGAAACTGCTGTAAATGTTCTGGTGTCTGTGCGCTCGGCCAGAGATGCTTTGTTAGAGAGAGACGCCACTCTCCATCATTTTGATATTTGAAATGTTAGCGAGCATTGTGTTTTTTTGTGTACTGATTTTTTTTGTCTGTTTGTTGTGTTTTGGTATGTTTTTGTGTGTTTTATACGAAACCTTTGTATTTAAATTTTGTTTGCTGGCACCTTGACCAGGACTCCCCGACAAAAGAGATATAGTATGTCAATGGGACCTTTCTGGTTAAATAAAGGATGAATAATAAATCATCACAGTAATGTAGTTATTATCACTAAATGTGAGCTACAGTGATTGGTCTCATGTTGTAGATAAAGGTGAATATTCAAGTTCAAAATACCGATGAAAAGATTTGGCACAGTGACACAGTTGGTGCACAAAAATGATTTTATAATTCCCTAAAAATTCTTATTTGTTTAGTGTGATGTCCCCCTTTACTACAGCATTGACCCCCTAAAGTACTAATCACACACCAGAAATGTTCTCTCTTCTCTTCTCCATCTCTCCATAATGACGTCCTCCTTACACATCGCAGACTGCCCCTAACCCTGTCTAAATAAACAGCCCAGTTCCCAACAAGGCACAGACCTGTCAGAACCAGTGCGTTGGTGGCTCAGGAGGGGAGGAATGGGAGGCTACAGGCCTAGCTTCCATAAATATTTAGAGTAATTGAGAAAATGCAAAGCAAGGGGAAAGCCAGGTGAGAGGAGGGGAGCGTTTTGTTTCTTTGGCTGATGCTCCGGCTGAGCTCCTGTTGTCTCTGTGAAATTCCTCTCTGAGTAAAGACCTCTGTGCAAACACCAGCACACACAAAGACTGCCACCGCACTTTCACTTGTATCTGCTTATCTGCTGTTTGCAAAGACTTAACATAAGCAGAGAGACATGTAAACACACAAACCAAAGAAGGCAGTATTATTCACTTTAATGAAGCCTCATAATACTTTGCAGGATGTACAGATTGGTGTGTGTTTAGAGTGTCAGTAGCTCCATGAAAGTGCATGGTGCAAACGATAGGTCAGGGTTTTGCCGCCATTGCAGTTTGTGATGATGCGTGTGAAAGATAAGCAGTTTGTTTTTATTCACAGTATTGTCACCAGTATATCTGCTGTTACCTAACATGGAGGATTCAGCCTGTAAAATGACTTTTATTTTGTCAACCAAGTAGTATGTAACATTCTTTTCACTCTAATCCCATATTATAAAAAACCCAATTTATGTAAATGTTGTGTTATCATTCATTTCACATGAGCGTGTGGCTCTCTTTGCAAACCGTAGATGTTTAAATATGGAACCAAACCAGTTAGCTGCTCCTGCTTTCTCCCCTTGCCTTTCAACAGTCCAGGCACGATGTTACCTTTAGCTTGAGATGTCATGCAGATTGGGAATAGCAGAAAATTACAAACATTGACTACGTTTACATGCACACTAATTTTCCACTATTATTCCGAATATGACAATATTCTGAATTTGATACGGGTCATGTAAACAGCATATTCCGTTTGGATATTCTGAATTAGGCCTTATTCTGAATGTAGCATTTTCCCATTAAGACATGTGGGATATGCCGGTAGTATTCAGGTTTTAGGATTTAGCATTCTTTGGACATGTATACAGCTCATTCAGAATCTGCGTCTCAGTTTGCGACACACGGCCTCTTGCCTGTTTATGGTCAGCTCTGTGTGTTGGAAACAAACAGTTTGCAAGGCTGGTGTAGAGATTCATGCACAAAAGAAAAGACACATTTCTGGTGGGAAGGAGAAACACACCTACTTTTAAACATGATGAAAGACTTGGATATCAACAGGTTTTTGGATATGACCTTTTCAAGAAGGTGACTGAACAAATGAAAGATGGAGGCTGAGTTCACATGGTCCAACAAGGCTGCATGTAAACAGGAATATTAGTGGAATATTCATTTTAATTAGCCATGTAAACAGCTTAGTAGGAATATTGTCTTTTTCAGAATAAGGGCAAACGTGCATGTAAACGTAGTCAGCGAAAGATATCACTTTACATTTAACTTTCACCAGTTTGTGTTTCCACTTCACTTTCTGTAGAATCTGTCATCAGGATATGTGACATACTGGGAGCCCCTGGTTAGATTGTGGCGGTGGCCTGGATTGGAGATTTCTGCCAAAAGAAGAATTGATGAGATTTTTTTTTTCTCTGCGACACGTCCCTTCAAACGGTTCTGTTACTTATTAATAGTTAGTTTACAAATGAGAATGTGGCCATTTTTAATGGGATTGGCTCCTAAAAAAGGGAAAACCTTTCCTTTGAGTACTTTTGATGTGAGGTTAGCTCGTGTATTATTATGCTATCCCAGGCCTCACTGACTCACTGGAATCTGCTGAGGAGGAAGAGGAGGAGAGAGTTGTCTGGTGAATCTTCATATGAGCTGATGGCTACAGTTGATTATAGTAGTTCAGCATTGTGGTGAACGTCCAGTAGTTCCAGTAACTACAGTGGAGTTGGTATATCTTGTCACATGGGTCCTACAGTATCTGTATCTATTATCATTAATAATTAATAAGATACAAAACACATGTCAGTTTAAGTTTTATTTAAACAATTCTAGCGGCACATCAGTTATGTGAAACATTCATTTTAATTCATATTGTACCGCTTCTCACTGTGGCTAGTAATTGTACCTCTTGAGGGGCTGCGATAGGTTCAGTGTAGTTTAATAACATTAGCTCACCACGTTTTACAGGCATCATGTCCTTTTTTACCATAAAGCAAAGCCTCTGCAGCACATCACTACAGCCTCTTCTAGCTGACATCGACATGATACGCCCTCTTGTGGTATAAAAGTTAATATACGTGAGCTCCGGAGTAATAGTACACAAAACAGGCATTGTAGGTTAACACATTTTTTATTGGTTAAATTCTTAACGGCAATTAATCAATTAATGATTAATCATTAACATCCCTAGCAAGGTTGATCACCGTATGGATTGTGTGTTGAGGTTTTCCTCCTTTCTTATTTAGCGATGGAAAACGTCCAGAAACCGGGGTGCCAAAAGCAGCAGCAGAATAATGAACGATTTTCTCCGCGGTGTGACTTCAGTGGTAGGCCTGAGGATTTTGCACAGCAGCAAAATACCTTGTTAATAAAACCCAGGGATGAAACTAATTAATAATAGTGTTTGTGTAGCACTTTTTCCAAAAGTTGCAAAGCATGAGTGAAACGAAAGTTAGAAAACAGTCAGCTATAATAAAAGGACTAACAAGATAATTAATGAAGGCTCACAGTGCTGTGAGCTAAACGGCTAACATGCAAGTTGTGGCTTAATTTCCTCCTCTTTGCCTTTCTACCATCAATCAATTCTCTCTCTCTTTCTCTCTTTCCACACCACAGCAGCGGGTTGGATCCAAAGCTCAGTGATCCGACCACTGTAGTCTCTGAGTCTTCTTAGTGTCATGGTCAGAATGCGCTGCTGAGGCCCTAAAAGGGAGTCCGGGATAGAGCCTCAGATCTGATGTTGAACACTGTCTGCATCCAGTCCTAATTTAACATTTCTGCTTTGTTCTTCATTCCAAAGCAAAGATGGCCATGGTGCTACCAAACTGGCAATTTAGAAGTAATGATGGGTTTTATTTAGTGTGTTCCTGTGAGCTGCAGCAGAGCACCTTGGTAGCGCCATGGCCACCACTTTTTCCAGACTGATCTCGCCATGAGATTTTGTCCAGATACAGACTTTAGTGATCCCCTGACATTTCCTCTAGTGCCACCAGAAGGTCAACTTTTTCATTATCCAGTGAAATATTTCAACATCTATAAGACAGAGTGGCACAAATTTTTCCTCTAGCCCCCACCAGGCCCACCAGAGTGAAATATCTCGACAACTATTGCATGGATTACCATGCAGTTTAATGCAGACAATTTTAAAATTTCAGTTTGTGCAGTATTTTGGTTTATGACCAAATACCATCAAAACTAATGATATTCCCATCAGCCTCAGCTGGACTTTGGCACACCAACACGCTAAACTAAGATGATAGCATACTGACGGAGATTAAACTGTTCAGAAATGACAATCGGTACCTTACATATAATAAGTAGCTCGTGCACAAATGTTCAGAAATATAAAGACTGTATTTCTTATATCTTTCTAGCTTTTTCACATTTTTGCCCACCCAACACTACATACCAGAAAATCTCTCAAGTGACTTACACCTCATCTCCACTGTAGGTGCAAAGACCTTTATTCCACCGTCTGACCAGTTAATACATTCACTACCTCACTGCTAAACTGCTAAAGATCAAAAACAAAGTTTGTACCTTTACTAGGGCTTTAACGGTTTGTGTATTCGGGCCGAACTGTCTAGTACGGGGGTCATGTTCCGGTGCACGCAGCCGCACACAGACTACACAGTACATAGACTGATGTACGTAATGCGGAACCAAAGTTTGGGCTGTACCCAACCCACTCCGAACCGTGGGTAAGAACCGAACCGTGACTCCTGTGTACCATTACACTCCTAACCTCTACTTTTATCTTACAGTTTGGTTTACTTGACAACGAACATTACAGCCTCACAGAGCCACTAGCATGGCTAGAAACCCTTAGGGCCCTATTTTTGTGGCGGCTCAACAATAATTGCAAGCAGCAATTTGACCATTTTTGCGCTTGGAGATGTGCACAGTCTGAACCACCTAAGACCTACTGCTCTGCGTCTGATGTTGTGCTTGCACGATTAAAATAGGGCCCTTAGTCTTATGTGTGCACTGAAAAGTTTCCTGACAGTCCCTCAGAGAAAACTAGAAAGATGGCAGAGTAACTCCCATTAATTGTTGGCATGGCAACCTGTTCTACTTCTTATGATACTCATGGAAATGATTTGCATAGTTGGAATGTATGTTGGACCAGTTTGACCAGATTCCTGGAGGAGCCTGTTGTGCGTCTTTGATTGTAAAATGCAGTCGCTGTGGTTAGGATCCCATCTGATCGCCACTTTTAATGAGTATACCCACTTTATGTTGTGCAGCTTGAACTTGTATGTTTAGACTTTCTGTCCCTCATCATGTTACACGTCTGCAGATGCCATCAGCCTGCACAGCTTTGTTATGGCAGCGGAAGACTGGCAGCGGTCTTTGTAATAAAACACAGACGGCACGCACACTCGCAAACCCAGGAAATGGTCCATGAAAGTCCTAAATAAAACACCAACACACAACTCACAAACAGGCCCCTGTGTGAGTGGAATTCCACAGGCTCAGCACAAACTGACTGCAGAGGAGGCGGAGGCCGAGCGGGAATGGTCCCAACAAAACCTTTTTACAAACTACTATCCTTTTTTTTTTAACGTAGGCGAGAAGCAAGTCAGTGGAAAACTGGACACTTATTTTGTTAAAGGATGCCTGAGGGAAGATTTTAAAAGCTGTGCTTGTGAGCATGCCCTCGTTCTCCTCCTCCTTTTTTTTTTTAATGGGACATGGCTGTATGGGTGTTCACTGTGTGACGTTGATTTTGAGCTGTGAGGGTAAAGAGGTTGTTGCTGTATGCAGACAGGATAAGAAATAAATGAACAATGATAGAATATTACTGCAATAACCTGTCGGCTGTATCATCATGCAGGCTGCTGATAACTGCATATTGCCCAGAGCTGTCGGACATGAGCATTGAAATTGCCCTCACGCCTCCAGCAGCCCAGCATTTTCCTATCACTGATTAGAAGCCTGCTGATATTATTGTATAAAACTGCAACTCGTGGCAGAAGTCTCTGAAGAAAATGTCTTTGACAGCACTTGTCACACACAAGCGTTAATGCTGTGGATTACTGCAGGTAGAAAATAATGAAGCCTTCTGTTATCTTCACGTTCACTTGCAGGAGCTGCCTGAGATGGGGGAGAGAGACTAAAGAGAGGGAGTTGGGGAGGGGTTCAACTGAGGCATTAAAGCTGCTTCTTTAACTACTTTGCATGAATACAATTCTATTCATTTCAATTCATCAAAAGAAGTAATGAGATAACGTGTCTCATCAGTAGTGTCTGTTTACACAGCGAGCAGACACGGAGCAACATTGGCATTCATTTGTGTTTATGTCCGCTAGGGGTGGGGAAAAAATCGATTCACATATACTTGTGTGTGTGTGTGTGTGTATGTATGTATGTATGTATGTATATATATATATATATATATATATATGTATGTATATGTATATATATGTA